>JAWZYV010001054.1:0-18934 GCA_038373885.1 Cheiracanthium punctorium | reverse complement strand
ATAAGACGTAACTTTGAAACTTGGGACCTGAAGTTATCAATAGCAATAAAAGAAATTTTCAATTCGTTTTTATTCTATTAGAATTATTTTCTAGGGGGTGCTATTCCCAGCAAATCCGCAAATTCTACGGAATTTGGAATTTGCATGGAAGATTCCGCAAATTCCATGACAGGGGCGCGATTCCTTTTACAATGTATTTTGTAATCTTTGCTAGTGCTTTTCTTGCACCTTAGTCGTAAAAATCTACGGAATTCAGCAAATTCCCGAAACTCGGTAAGATTCCGCAAGCGCCGTGGCAGCAGGTATTCCTTTCAAATAGAGTGTTGCGATCTTTGCGAGTGAATTTGTTTTCCACCTTTTCGCGGTTGGAATTCCTCGAGATCAACTGCATATTTGTGTGCTCTCCATTGATTCTTTCTTTGTTGAAAAGTTTATCGTAATCCACGCGTCAGCTGCATTTGTCTTTTTTGTTTCGTTATGTTAGAAAGTGTATCATAATCAATGCAAAGTGCATTTTAGAGGTATTTGTCTATTTCGAGCAGAATGAAATTGATATATGCTATTAAGGATTACGAAATAATGCTCTCCATCGAAAATAGTGTAAGTACCATTTATAATTCTACAGGAGCATTCAAAAGATTTCCAATACAGTACGGTCTATACCAGTTTAAAGGCAATCGATTTCATGCAGAAGCATACATTGAATCTATAAATGATTATAACAGCTTACTCTTCATTTAAAGGCTGAGAATAACATTTAAATTTCTTTAACAGAACAGGATATCGCAAAATTTAGCGATTTTTTTAGGTTATTCCCAGAATTTTGCCATGTTTGACAGCCGTACATTGCCAAATTTGGCGCAAAAAACGACAGTTGTGTTAAGAAAGTGTTTTTATAATCGATGTGGTTTGGTATTATTTATCTTCTTTTATTATTATTAATATTATTATTATTATAATAATTATTAACAGAACAATAGTGTATAATGTAAAAGAAACAAAAATCTGAATTAGCTATTTTCATATAAAATAGAAAACTCTGATGTGGGCAACACAGGACTTCCTTGCATGACTATTAAACAAAAATATAGTCTGCGCACTTCATCTAAACTTATTTTGTTTGGAAGAGATAAAATATCAGTAATAGTAAGGCTTAGCTTTTTCTAGCCAAATATTTCGATATCGCCAAGCTGAGTTCAGTTTGAAAGATTTCCTTCTGACACTTTATTTGGCGATATTTCACCCAAAACCGACAAGCTTGAGATAGTTTGCGAGATTTTGGGGATAGCTAAAGTAGTAATTGACCACAGACTTTCAATGAATTGAATGCATCCATACACTTTAAGGTATTTTAAGTCACTTGGCTGACCCTGTAAATAAATTACCCAGTCGATTGCTGTCAAAAAAAGATATTGAAAACAGTTAGATATTACAATAGTTCTAAATACAAAAGTTCAAAATTCTACGGGTTAAAGTTTTAGTTATACAAAATTCGAAATAATTTTTGGCTCCAAATTTGGCGATATTTCGGCGAAACTCGTCAATGTCGACGACATATGCCGAGATTTTAAGCATGGACCAAACAATGACAGATTGTCGCCAAATTTGGCGATATTTCGCCAAAACTCGCCAAGAACGATGACAAATGGCGATACATTGGGCATGGACCAAATGACTGACTACCGCCAAATTTGGCGATATTTCGGCAAAACTCGTTAAGGACGACGACAGACGGCGATATTTTGGGCATGGACCAAACAATGACTATCTACAGTTGTATCATATTGAAGATGTCCATAGACATTAAAGTAATGAAATTCTTTTCAGTGGTCCTGTAAATAAACTCTCCAGTAGATTGGAACCAAAAATCGAGATGCACACTAGAGGTTACAACAATCTGATATATGAAATTTCATAACAGTTTTTGAGATTTGAGAGTTAAATACGCACACACGTACACCAAAAGTCGCCAAGCTTCGCGACTTTTGGCGTAGTTCTTCAGGGAGGCACGTGACCGTGGTCGGACCATTACCTAACTTATGTGGTAGGACTGTATTGTGCTTGAAATGCATGAATGCCTCTAAAATTGCCATTGACCTCAATGTATTGGAAATGTTTTGAGTGTTCCTGTAGGAGAACTATGAATGATAAAGACATTTTTTTTTAAATGGAGAAATTCATTTTGTAACTCTTAACAGCATATATCACACCTGAGCCGTTTAAAATAGCCCAATACCACTAAAATACGCTGCAATGCATTTCGGCCCATAGAGCGTAATGTATTTCGAATCTTTTGGGCGGTCCTGTAGATAAACTATCCAGTCGAATGGAACCAAAAGAGGAGGTGCACAACTAGATGTTACAGCAATCCTAAATATAAAGTTTCAACATTCTACAACCAATAGTTTTTATAGATATGCGGGTTTAATGAATTTCGCTCCATAGAGCGTAATGTATTTCGAATCTTTTGGGTGGTCCTGTACATAAACTATCCATTCGATTGCTACCAAAAGGGGAGGTGCACAACTAGATCATAGAACAATCCTAAATATCAAATCTCAACATTCTACGACCAATAGTTTTTGTGATATATGCGAGTTACATACGTGCGTACAGACGGCATGGAAAAACTGGCCACAATAGACTCGCCGCTGGTCAAAATGAGTTGCAGACACGTTTATAGGATCGTGCATGCTAGCTTACGATGAGATGCATCGAAAAAAAAATCTTAAAATTAAATTTAGAGGTAGTCAAAATCGGGTTTTTCGTCGAAATTTGGCCCCCAAAATTTTTCGGGATCATATTACTTATACTACGTACAATTAGTAAAAACGCTTTTGAAAGTGATAACGACGCGCTAATGTCCACACAAAAAACCTGATTGATTTTAATAGCAGTCTGGTGCTAAAAAAGTGTGATATCATTTATTGACAGTCCCATAATAATACCTTAAAAAATGATTACCTGTGACCTGCGTTTGTTTTTTCGGAGTACGGTACAGTACTACCTTTGGAGTACGGTAATTGAAGTACGGAGAGTCTTCATAAAAATGCTCTTTCATACTTCAATATACTTGCATGGTTTTGAATTATATATTTATCTTAGTTTGTTAAAAGTAAGAACTAAATTTTGTAATGTTTAAACAACAAAACGAATAAGTATTTAACAAAGCACTGTTAATAAGTCTTTTGGGAAGGGTCCAGACCCCTGGACCCCTTACTGTGTGCACCACTGTATGTTAGAAACTGTATGTGAAAGTGTAAGTAAACAGTATATTCTGCATCGAAAAATGTGAACGAACTCATTATAATATTTATTGTAATAGAACGTAGTATTATTTTTTACTGGGACTCACTAAATTCTTTAATAAGTTAGTCTCTAAAATGAAAGATAAAAAAAATTTTTAGGGACACATTGTTTTTTACTTCTTTGTACGGAGTATAAGGAAGTAATGTGATTCCGAAAAATTTTGGGGCCAAATTTCGACGAAAAAACCGATTTTGACTACCTCTAAATTTACTTTTAAGAATTTTTTCGAGGCATCTCATCGTAAGCTACCATGCACAATCATATAAACGCCTCTGCAACTCATTTTGACAGCGGCAAGTCTATTTTGGCGTCTGTACGTACGTATGTAACTCGCATATCTCAAAAACTATCGGTCGTAGAATGTTGAAATTTTATTTTTAGGATTGTTCTATGATCTAGTTGTGCACCTCCCCTTTTGGTTTCAATCGAATGGATAATTTATGTTCAGGACCGCCCAAAAGATTCGAAATACATTACGCTCCATGGGCCGAAATTAATTAAACTCGCATATCTCAGAAACTATTAGGCGTACAATATCGAAACTTTATATTTACAATTGTTGTAACATATAGTTGTGCACCTCCCCTTTCGGTTCCATTCGCCTGGATAGTTTATCTACAGAACCGCCCAAAAGATTCGAAATGCATTACGCTCTATGGGCCGAAATTCATTAAACTCACATATCTGAAAAACTATTAGGCGTAGAATGTTAAAACTTTATATTTAGGATTTTTGTAACATCTACTTGTGCAGCTCCCCTTTCGGTTCCATTCGACTGGAAAGCTTATCTACAGGGCCGCCCAAGAGATTCTAAGTACATAACGCTCTAAGGGCCGAAATTCCTTAAAGCGTATTTTAGAGGTATTGGGCTATTTTAAACAACTCAGAAGTGATAAATGCTGTTAAGACTTACAAAATGAATTTCTCCATTAAAAAAAGTAACTTTATCATTTAATAGTTCTGCTACAGAAACACTCAAAAGATTTCCAATACGTTACGGTCAATTGCAATTTTAGGGGCATTCATCCATTTCGAGCACAATACCGTCCTTACCATGTAAGTCGGGTAATGGTCCGACTTCGGTCACGTGTCACCCTGAACAACTACGCCAAAAGTCGCCAAGCTTGGCGACTTTTGGTGTACGTGTGTATGTATTTAACTCTCAAATCTCAAAAACTATTAGTCGTAGAATGTTGAAATTTCATATATAAGATTGTTGTAACATGAAGTTGTGCATCTCGATTTTTTGGTTCCAATCTACTGCAGAGTTTATTTACAATCTTCAATATAATACAACTGTAGACAGTCATTGTTTGGTCCATGCCCAAAATCTCCCCTCTAAAAAAATCTCTCTCTCCAAATTTGGCGATAGTCAGTGATTTGGTCCTGTCCAAAATATCGCCATTTTTCATCGTCCTTGGCGAGTTTTGGCGAAATATCGCAAAATTTGGCGATAGTCAATCATTGTTTGGTCCATGCTTAAAAGCTCGCCATATGTTGTCGACCTTCGTGAGTTTCGCCGAAATATCGCCATGTTTAGCGCAAAAAATTAAACAAATTCTACGGGTTAAAGTTTTAGTTATACAAAATTCGAAATAATTCTTGGCGCCAAATTTGGCGATATTTCGGCGAAACTCGTCAATGTCGACGACATATGACGAGATTTTAAGCATGGACAAAACAATGACAGAATGTCGCCAAATTTGGCGACATTTCGCCAAAACTCGCCAAGAACGATGAAAAATGGCGATACATTGGACATGGACCAAATGACTGACTACCGCCAAATTTGGCGATATTTCGGCAAAACTCGTTAAGGACGACGACAGACGGCGATATTTTGGGCATGGACCAAACAATGACTATCTACAGTTGTATCATATTGAAGATGTCCATAGACATTAAAGTACTGAAATTCTTTTCAGTGGTCCTGTAAATAAACTCTCCAGTATGTTAGAAACTGTATGTGAAAGTGTAAGTAAACAGTATTTTCTGCATCGAAAAATGTGAACGTACTCTTTATAATATTTATTGTAATAGAACGTAGTATTTTTTACTGGGACTCACTAAATTCTTTAATAAGTTAGTCTCTAAAATGAAAGATAAAAAAAATTTTTAGAGACACTTGGCTTTTTACTTCCTTGTACGGAGTATAAGGAAGTAATGTGATACCGAAAAATTTTGGGGGCCAAATTTCGACGAAAAAACCGATTTTGACTACCTCTAAATTTACTTTTAAGTATTTTTTCGAGGCATCTCATCGTAAGCTAGCATGCACAATCATATAAACGCGTCTGCAACTCATTTTGACAGCGGCAAGTCTATTTTGGCAGTTTTTCCATGCCGTCTGTACGTACGTATGTAACTCGCATATCTCAAAAACTATCGGTAGTAGAATGTTGAAATTTTATTTTTAGGATTGTTCTATGATCTAGTTGTACACCTCCCCTTTTAGTCTCAATCGTATGGATAATTTATGTTCAGGACCGCCCAAAAGATTCGAAATACATTACGCTGTATTGGCCGAAATTCATTAAACTCGCATATCTCAGAAACTATTAGGCGTACAATATCGAAACTTTATATTTACAATTGTTGTAACATATTGTTGTGCACCTCCCCTTTCGGTTCCATTCGACTGGATAGTTTATCGACAGGGCCGCCCAAGAGATTCTAAATACATAACGCTCTATGGGCCGAAATTCCTTAAAGCGTATTTTAGAGGTATTGGGCTATTTTAAACAACTCAGAAGTGATATATGCTGTTAAGGGTTACAAAATGAATTTCTCGATTAAAAAAAGTGTCTTTATCATTTAATAGTTCTGCTACAGGAACACTCAAAAGATTTCCAATACGTTACGGTCAATAGCAATTTTAGGGAAATTCATCCATTTCGAGCACAATACCGTCCTACCATGTAAGTCAGGTAATGGTCCGACTTCGGTCACGTGTCACCCTGAACAACTACGCCAAAAGTTGCCAAGCTTGGCGACTTTTGGTGTACGTGTGTATGTATTTAACTCTCAAATCTCAAAAACTATTAGTCGTAGAATGTTGAAATTTCATATATAAGATTGTTGTAACATCAAGTTGTGCATCTCGATTTTTGGTTCCAATCTGCTGCAGAGTTTATTTACAATCTTCAATATAATACAACTGTAGACAGTCATTGTTTGGTCCATGCCCAAAATCTCGCCAAATTTGGCAATAGGCAGTGATTTGGTCCATGTCCAAAATATCGCCAATTTTCATCGTCCTTGGCGAGTTTTGGCGAAATATCGCAAAATTTGGCGATAGTCAGTCATTGTTTGGTCAATGCTTAAGAGCTTGTCATATGTCGTCGACCTTGGTGAGTTCGCCGAAATATCGCCAAATTTAGCGCCAAAAATTATTTCGTATTTTGTATAATTTTAAAACTTCAACTCGTAGAATTTTGAACTTTTGTATTTAGAACTATTGTAATATCTAACTGTTTTCAATATCTTTTTTGACTGCAATCGATTGTCAATTTATTTACAGGGTCAGCCAAATGACTTTAAATACATTTAGGTGTATGGATGCATTCAATTCACTGAAAGTCTGTGGTCAATGACTACTTTGGCTATCCCCAAAATTTCGCAAACTATCTCAAGCTTGTCGGCTTTTCGTGAAATATCGCCAAATAAAATGCTAGAAGGAAATCTTTCAAACTGAACTCAGCTTGGCGATATCGAAATATTTGGCTAGAAATCGCTAAGCCTTACTATTACTGATATTTTATCTCTTCCAAGCAAAATAAGTTTAGATGAAGTGCGCACAAAACCCAGCAAAAACACACAGGTTCTCTGAACGTCTATTAACGTTCAAAAGATGTTTTCTGAACGTTAATAGTCGTTCAGTAATAAGTACCAAGTTAATAGAGAACTTGTGTGTGTTTGCTGGGAATATTTTTGATTTAATAGACGTGCAAGGAAATCGTGTGTTGTCCGCATCAAATTTTTTGCTTTCGTTATGTAGTTGCTTAAGTAAATGCAGGACTATTGATTTGTGTGTCAGTTTATTATTCAATCTTTTATTTTTATTTATTTATTTTTTAATTGTAGGGAAAAATTCAACAATGTCCTTGAAAGAGAGTGATAAGTATGTCCAGTTGCCTTCTAGTAGTTCATGTGCAACTACGACCATTGCACGGACATCAACTGCATTAGGCAAACCTAATTTTCTGTCTAGTAATGGATCTGAGATCCAAAATGTTTATGAAAATTCTCTAACGACAGCTTCAAAGCACGATATTAGTAGCTCTTGCGTTGTTGCAAATTTTATGAAGAAGTCTGTTGATCCTTTACCAAGTAGTGTGACTTCTGAGACTATTGAAAAAGATGATTTCATTTTAGTTAAAACTGAAACATGTGCATCTTCTAAATCAAATGATGTTGACTGTGATAAAGGCATAACCAGCAATACTTTTTGTGGAATCACTGGGTCTGAAAGGCAAATGACTTCAAATTCTACAGATTTCAGTATTTCAGTGTCGTCTCTTAAGTCTGAAAAAGATACTTCAGTTCCAAATAGTTTTCTAATAGCGAATACTAATTCAGTTGTAACCGCTTCATTATTTCCTGAGTCGACACCGCTTTCTAAGAAATTCTTCTGGGGAAACGCTATCATGCCAACTTCGTTGTTTACAGCAGCTTCTTCACATCAAATTTGTGATACAAAAACTACGGATATATTATCGTATCAAAGTGATGTTACTACAACAGTCTCGAATATTCCGCATAGTTTCTTTAAGTTTAGTGTATCTCCAGGAACACCTGCTTTTGCATTTACGAACACAAGTCCTTCGTCTTTGAGCACAATGGGTACTACGTCAATTGTAACAACATCATCGGACTGTTTTCCGACTTCGAGCCAATTCTCTATAGGTAGAAGTTTTCCCACACCGTTCTACACTAGGCCATTCAGTGAAGTTTCAAGAACATCCGTTTCTGCTGCCTCAAGCGCAAATCTTCCTCTTCAAACTGCAAATGCCACTTCATCATCTCTTGCTTTTGCTTCAACTTCTAGTTCAAGGTATTTCACTTCAGGAATTTCTGCACCAGTCACGACCTCTTCATCATCATTATCTGCAGCTTTATCAACAATTGTTTCCGCTGGAATAGATGCAAATCAGTTTTCTTTTAGAAATGAAAACTTGACGTCAGTCACAACAACTACGCCTTTTGCTTCAGTATCATCGTTGGTTTATTCTGCCAGTTATTCAAATCAGTGTTCCAATGGAAATGTTATTACTACGCCTGTCACGACCTTCATTCATCGAAATGCTTCCCCATTGAACAGGAAAGCCCGAAGATTAGTTCGTAACTGGAATCGTCGTCATCGTCAAGTGGTTTGGAAAAACAGTAAGTTTAGTTATTATTTCATACTAGCTAATCTTCGTCGAGAAAGAAATATTATTTTAATAACTAATACATGCCTGAAATATTAATATATATTTTTTAAATCATGTGTTTACTTATCTGAGCAAAATTTGAAGCCGGCTGAGGTACAAGTGTCGACAAAAAAGTTGAAATTTGACTAGGGCAGTAATATTGTTGACAGATAAATTGTGCAAAAAAGAAAAAAAAAACCACCTATTGCATGTTTTCATAGAAATGTGGGAGTGGATAATGATCACGCTATTGGTTCGGAATAATATATTATAATAAAGTAAATAAAAAACTTTGTAAAAAACACACATAAGATGTTAAAGGTAATATCTTATGTGTGTTTTTTACAAAGTTTTTTATTTACTTTATTGTTTAACACCAGTATTTTGAGTGTTTTTTCCGTAATATATTATAAGTCTGCATTATAAGTCAATTTTTTTTTCCCCCTGGCATTGTATAATATCCAAGATATATCCATTCAAAGGTGAAAACTGGCCAAAAATCAGGGAGCGATTTTTTTCTTCTATATTTTTCTGAACATCTGTGCAAAATTTTAAAACCAGTCCATATAAGATGGTCAAAGACGCTTTTAAATTTCTAAAAGTCCGATTGGTAGAACAAATGATGCGTAGGAGTGTGTTTGTTGCTACCGTGGTTGCATTCAATACTTCAGGTGTGGATGTTTCAGCAGAGCTAGATAATAGATTGCTGTATCCATCCATCCCTCCCCCCCCCTCCACCACCTCTTCCAGCATCTCCTCCTCCTCCATGTTTCTTCGAATTTTTATTTTCACAACTTTACTGGTGAAAATTTTTGATTTTGTTAAGTGGCGATGCTGATTTTATTAAGCGTCGTTTTTGTACATAGTTACATTTATTTGATTGTGTTCTCAACTACTTGATCAGATTAAGCGGCTGGTTTTATTAAGCGGTGGGAACTACTTATTTTGATTAAGACATAACTTTGAAACTTGGGACCTGAAGTTATCAATAGCATAAAAAGAAATTTTCAATTCGTTTTTATTCTATTAGAATTATTTTCTAGTGTGTGCTATTCCCAGCAAATCCGCAAATTCTAGCAGTTTGGAATTTGCACGGAGAATTCCTTTTACAATGTATTTTGTTATCTTTGCTAATGCTTTTCTTGCACACCTAGTTGTAAAAATCGACAGAATTCAGCAAATTCCCGAAACCCGGTTTAATTCCGAAAGCGCCGTGGCAGGAGGTATTTCTTTCACATAGTGTGTTGCGATCTTTGCGAGTGAATTTGTTCATCACCTTTTCGCAGTTGGAATTCCTTGAGATCAACTGCACATTTGTGTGCTCTCCGTTGCTGCTTTCATTAGTTGAAAGGAGTATCGTAATCCACGCAAATTGCATTTTAGAGGTATTTGTGTACTTCGAATAGAATGAAATTGATATAGGTTATTAAGGATTACAAAATAATGCTCTTCATCGAAAATAATATAATTCTACAGGAGCATTCAAAAGAATTCCAATACAGTACATCAGAGGCGTAGCCAAAGGGGGGGTCAGGTGGTCATAACCCCCCTCATGAGAAATTTTTTCCATACAAAATGCATATTCTTCACTACATTATCACACACACGTATACATATATATGAGTTGTAGTAGTCGTAACCCCCCTCCCCTTGAAAAATTTCTGGCTATTCCCCTGAGTACAGTCTATGTCAGTTTAGAGGCGATCAATTTCAAGCAGAATACATTGAATCTATAAATGCTTATAACAGCTTACTCTTCATTTAAAGGCTGAGCATAACATTTAAATTTTCTTAACAGAACACGATCTCTCAAAATTTACAGATTTTCTTAGGTTATTTCAAGTATTTTGCCATGTTTGACAGAGATACATTGCCAAATTTGGCGCAAAAAACGACAGTTGTGTTAAGAAAGTGTTTATAATCGATGTGGTTTGGCATGATTTATCTTCTTTTATTATTATTAACAGAACAAAAGTACATTCTATAAAAGAAACAAAAATTTACATTAGAGTGAATTGCACGTATTTTAATATAAAACTAGCTGCTTACCCGTTCTCCGCACGGTAGGAGACGAATATTTTCCTTACACATATAATTCGAATTAAACCCAGTGATAGGAATCTCTAATAGTGAAAAATTGCTGGAATTCTGACGAAAAGCTGACTCCATGAGTGGAAATTTGAGACGATTGCAACATGATGACACAAAAACTACGTCATTGTCACTGGCGATCAGAAAAATAAGAACTTTACGGTATGCAGACGAAACTTTTCTCTTTCGAAAAATGCCTTATTTCTACATCATATAATTCTCTTTTTTAGGTTTAATTTATAGCATTCATACATACCATATGAATAACATTACATGATGTTGAATACTATTTTATCTTATCTTGCATTTTGTAAAGCGTGGACAATGCATTAGCACAGTTATGTTGCAGATTTTACCCAAATTTAAAAAACCTACACGAAACAATCGATGCAAATTGTACGTTCAGAAACCAAAAATGCATCCTGTTTCCGTGAAGATCTTGTCGCTTTCGTAAATGAAAACATTTGTGACGTAACTTAAGCGGAAAAGCTTATTACCCTTACTGAACTCTTAATACAGTAGCACACTTGTTACATAAAACTAGCGTTGATCTCACTGCCAATTCACACTAAATAAATAACTAATTTCATATTTTATTTTTAACATAGATTAATTGCATAGTGTCAAATTCAATATTAAACAAAATCTGAAATCGTTTCTAGAGCTCTTGATCTTGTAACTGGAGTAACTGGAATATATATGAAAAAATAAATAGAACTTTAATATATAAGTAATTTATATGAAATATTCTAAGCACATCGGATCCCGTTATTCGGAAAGATTCCGCAAAAGCCATGGAAAGAAAGAGCAATTAATTTCATATTATATTTTGTATTCCTTGCAAGCGCCTTTTGTTATGTACATGATTGCAATATCATTCTCGTACACGATGCTTATCCTATAGATCTTGTCCTATAGTCTTATATCCTATAGTCTAGTGATTTATTTTGGATTTTCATTTCATATTCCTGACTTTTCATACTTTCGAAATTTTGTTGCTTTGCCCATGTGAATAATCGATTATCATTTCGCATTACGGCTACCAATTAAATAGTTTTCCATACATTTTTTTTCCACGTTAACGACATTAATCTGCCTTTTTACTTCCTTGTACGTAGTATAAGGAAGTAATGTGATCCCGAAAAATTTTGGGGGCCAAATTTCGACAAAAAAACCGATTTTGACTACCTCTAAATTTAATTTAAAAATTTTTTTCGATGCATCCTATCGTAGGCTAGCATGCACGATCATATTAACGCGTCTGCAACTCATTTTGACCAGCGGCGAGTTTATTGTGGTCAGTGTTTTTCCATGCCGTCTGTACGTACGTACGTACGTATGTATGTAACTCGCATATCTCAAAAACTATGGGTCGTAGAATGTTGAGATTTGATATTTAGGATTGTTCTATGATCTAGTTGTGCACCTCCCCTTTTGGTCGTAATCGAATGAATAGTTTATGTACAGGACCGCCCAAAAGATTCGAAATACATTACGCTCTATGGGCCGAAATTCATTAAACTCGCATATCTCAAAAACTATTAGGCGTAGAATGTCGAAACTTCATATTTTGGATAGTTGTAACATCTAGTTGTGCACCTCCCCTTTTGGTTCGATTCGATTGGATAGTTTATCTACAGGACCGCTTAAAATATTCGAAATACATTACGCTCAATGGGCCGAAATTCACCAAAGCGTTTTCTTAGAGCTATTGGGCTATTTCAAACGACTCAGAAGTGATATATGCTGTAAAGAGTTAGAAAATGAATTTCTCCATTAAAAAAAGTGTCTTTATCATTTACAGTTCTGCTACAGGAACACTCAAAAGATTTCCAATACATTACGGTCAATGGCAATTTTAGGGGATTCATCCATTTCAAGCACAATACCGTCCTACCACATAAGTTAACTAATGGTCCGACCACGGTCACGTGCCTCCCTCAAGAACTATGCCAAAAGTCGCCAAGTTTGGCGACTTTTTTGTGTACGTGTGTGCATATTTAACTCTCAAATCTCAAAAACTATTATGAAATTTCATATATAAGATTGTTGTAACATCTAGGCGTGCATCTCGATTTTTGGTTAAAATCTACTGGAGAGTTTATTTACAGGACCACCGATAAGAATTTCAGTACTTTAATGTCTATGGACATCTTCAATATAATACAATTGTAGACAGTCATTGTTTGGTACATGCCCAAAATCTCGCCGTCTGTCCTCGACCTTGGCGAGTTTTGCCGAAATGTCGCCAAATTTGGCGATAGTCAGTCGTTTGGTCCATGCCTAAAGTATCGCCATTTGTCATCGTACTTGGCGGGTTTTGGCGAAATATCGCCAAATTTGGCGATAATCTGTCATTGTTGGTCCATGCTTAAAATCTCACCAAATGTCGTCGACATTGACGAGTTTCGCCAAAATATCGCCAAATTTGGCGCCAAAAATTATTTCTAATTTTGTATAACTCTAAAACTTTAACCCGTAGAATTTTGAACGTTTGTATTTAGAACTATATTATAATATCTAACGGTTTTCAATATATTTTTTGACAGCAATCGACTGGGAATTTATTTACAGGGTGAGCCAAATGACTTTAAATACATTAAGCTGTATGGATGCATTCAATTCATTGAAAATCTGTGGTCAATGACTACTTGGCTATCCCCAAAATCTCGCCGTCTGTCCTCGACCTTGGCGAGTTTTGCCGAAATGTCGCCAAATTTGGCGATAGTCAGTCATTTGGTCCATGCCCAAAGTATCGCCATTTGTCATCGTTCTTGGCGAGTTTTGTCGAAATATCGCCAAATTTGGCGATAATCTGTCATTGTTGGTCCATGCTTAAAATCTCGCCAAATGTCGTCGACATTGACGAGTTTCGCCGAAATATCGCCAAATTTGGCGCCAAAAATTATTTCGTATTTTCTATAACTCTAAAACTTTAACCCGTAGAATTTTGAACTTTTGTATTTAGAACTATATTATAATATCTAACGGTTTTCAATATCTTTTTTGACAGCAATCGACTGGGAATTTATTTACAGGGTGAGCCAAATGACTTTAAATACATTGAGGTGTATGGATGCATTCAATTCATTGAAAGTCTGTGGTCAATGACTACTTTGGCTATCCCCAAAATCTCGCAAACTATCTCAAGTTTGTCGGCTTTTGGTGAAATATCGCCAAATAAAGTGTCAGAAGGAAATCTTTCAAATTGAACTCAGCTTGGCGATATCGAAATATTTGGCTAGAAATCGCTAAACCTTACTATTATTGATATTTTATCTCTTTCAAACAAATAAGTTTAGAGGAAGTGCGTAAAAAACATTTTTGATTTAATAGACGTGCAAGGAAGTCATGTGTTGGACACATCAGATTTTTCTAGTTTAAAAAAAACGCCTACAAAGTTTGATTGCTTCAATTTAGACACACAGAGGGGTTAGGCAAATACGCAACCGACAAATTCCTTCCTTATGTCCGCCGAAGCAGCACATACGTTAGCGTGTAATGTGCTTCTCCGGATAATCTGACAGCAAAACAGAAGACCATGACTTCACACGCGAAGGAAATAAAATGAAAAATATGCAGAATTGCCTGAAAAAACTTCGATTATTTTTAATGCGAAAATATGTTAAAATTCTATTTGTTTCATATTTAATGCGTTTTCACTTTTTTGGGTCTTAAGAGCTGTAGAAATGAGTGGATTCACTTAATTATTAAATTGAACAACTTAAGTGGCAACAATGGATTCCGTTGCTACGGAAACTGTAGCAGTGTTAAAAATAGAATATGAAATGATTTATTTATGTTTACTTTGCTAGAACTGCCATTTTGGCGTAATTAACGTCGGCAGTCGATGGCAAATAGCCAAAATGAATCACACATTAAACTTGACAATAAATGCAATAATTTAAAGGCATTACCAGCTAGTCTTACTGGGTTTAAAAAATATTCTCATTCATCTCAAACAGCATTCGTATTTATAAAGACTTCCTATTTTATTACACCTTGCTTGGCAGGATTAAAAAATATTATCTATTCATACGCTCGTAACACCAACTCATTTCAATCGGGGCATAGAATTAGCAATACAAATGAAAAAGTTTAATTTTCTGAAATTTGGCGGGGTTTCCCTGACTTAAATCAATTTATTTAACTTGATGAAAATCATTTAAAATCGCCTTAATAACTGCATTATTTCTGAACAGAAAATTAAAATTTCAGGCTAAATTCTAGTAAAACCTACACTTGTTTTTAAAAATACTATTTCTTTACGCTCTCAGTAAATTGCGCCAAGCCTAAAACTGTGCAAACCACTAGAATCCACTTTCTCAAAAATCGGCATATAAGCCATTTTTTTTTCGCCAAATTATAAAGTTATGCACTTTAGTCTCTGAAATTTACAAATCCTTTTTCTTTTGCGTATAAAAAATATAGAATTCCTGCTCTGATTTCCCACGCAGACGATATTTTAATTAAAAAATAACCTAGCAAATATTCGAAACAGAAAAAAAAGTATTATTCCTTTATTTTTAATGCAAGAGTGTAAATCATTTAATAAATTCGCCAAACATGACAACTTCGATGCTTATTTCTCACATTTTCACTACAGGAGTTACAATCGCGGAGTTGCGGAGAGCAAAAATTAGTGTTTTTGACGGGGTTTTTTATCAATATCTCCTAAACTAATTCGAATTTCGAAATTTAAATTAGCGGAGGTTCTTTCTCGAAATTTTCCGAATAAGTGGATACCTTGTTCGAAACTCAACCCCCAGCCGTTTAGGAGGAGATGATGCTACACACACACACACACACACACACACACACACACACACACACACACACACACACACACACACACACACACACACACACACACACACACAGACAAACGCGCACAGATTTTAATAGTATAGATAGGAAAATCTGTTATTTTTCCTTAAAGGAACAATAGGTACTACTGACTACAATAACGATGATCTAGTTTTAATGATCTAGTCGATGATCTAGTCAAATTTTTTTCGTAATTAAAACCATACATTTGTATTTATCAAAAATACATATTCTATGTCACTGAGATTTATTACAACAAGCAAGCTGCCGAGTGAGTAAGCCACTGAACATGATAGACGGTTGAAGTGTGCTGGTGTTCGGGTCCGGCGTCTCGGCTGTCGATCTAATGGTCTGGAGTTTTGGTCGGTTTACTCCAGATGTAACGTAAATACGTGTTCGAACCCCTTTAAAAGTCGCCGTCGAAGGTACCCCACTCCCCCCCGTTGGCACATGCCTCTCTTGTAGGCTTGCCATAAAAAAAAAAAATAATATAGCACCAAGCTAACCATCGGAAAGGGTAAATGAAGCAATTGTAGCTCTTACAGAGGCTCTCAAAATTACATTCGTTAATAACATTTTAAGGGTGATGTTTGAAATTCAGTTTTAATAATGTTTGAGTTTCTCTATTTATGCAGTTGTATGTGTAGTTTACTAGTATTACGAAAAAGTCTTAAAATTGATATTTTTGGTATCGATCCTTTCTCATTTTTCTTTGTGTTTTTCAGGCAAGAACTCGGTGGAAGCCCCTTTGGGCTGCACAGAAACTTTTAACTTAGATACCAAAAAGTCAAAATGCTCATCTTTAGACTTACAGCCTTCACTACACAACTTGGAAAGCCTTTCTCAAGACTTGGGCAACTTATTAGAGAAGAAGCTCATCGCTGATGTGCATTTGGAGTGCAATGGTCAAATTTTCCCAGCCCATTCTACTATCTTGGCTGCCAGATCGGATTTTTTTGCCGAAATGTTCTTTCAACAAGAAAGTTCCGAGAGGCACACGGAAAAAATCCCGTTTCCCGAATTCAAACCAGAAGTGCTTGCCGTGTTCCTGAAATACTTATACACAGGGAGGCTGCCGGAGGATCTGACAGAGGATGTGGTCTGCGAGCTTTACGCAGCTGCTCACAAGTACCGAGTTCGGTGCCTGTCAACATTGTGCTCCGACTGGATGATTAGCAGATTAAGCGATTCAAATTACTTGAAATGGTTTAAGCTGGCCGATGATCACCAGGACAGTGAAGTAATAGAAGTAGCAGCTAGTTTTCTCACCAAAGAGTTATTGACGAGTGGCGATTGGGTAAAATTTGCCGACGAGCATCAGAGACTCGCAATCAAAATTTACCAGAAGTATATTGAAAAATCTATTTTAACCAGCCGACGCCGTCCGCCTCTAAAGAAATTTCCATGAAAGCAATAGCTCATTCTGAAGATTGAACATACAAGCTGAAAATTGGAACAAACGACTTTTTATTCGGGAAAAAAAAAAAAAAAATGTGTCGAGGTGCTTTAAGCGTACTTTATTATCGTGGTGTATCTCTGAAAATATCTGAATTTGTCCTATTACTTGTTTATAAGGGTTTGATATTTCGGAATTATAAAAAAAAATTCTCAATTATTGTTACTGCGACAGTTTGAAGATACAGCTAAAATGTTACAGAAGCTACCATCAACAATATAAAAAGCAAATTTAGTGTCTAATTTTTTTTTTTTGATTTTTCAAATACTAGTAATACTAATATCAATTTATGTTGTTTTGATACTAATACACTTTTTTTTAAAGTGAACGATAGTGGCGCTATAGCTATATCAGTTGCATTTTATTGAAGCACTACAATTTTCAAGTTAATTTGTTCTTATAAATAAAAATGAAAACTTGTTTATTTGTATTGCTTACAAATCCACAACTGTTGGAGCGATCGGCTTGAAAATTTGCTCAGGTGCGTAAAAATGTATAAAGTAAATTTTTGTTTTACTTTGAAAATCTGAAAATATACCGACACCTTGCAAATTCTTAAGTGATTTAACACCCATTCTTAATTTTTTTTTTCATAATTTTCACTTCTAGAAAGCTTTTCCGATATCCGATGGTGTAATGATAAAGAAGAAACTGAGATATTGTAAGTGATATCTGCATCATTTTGATGTCAAGAGTTCAAAAATGTATTAGAAACCTAACTAGATTATCAGGCTTTGAAGAGAAAATTGCCTCACGAGCGAAACAATGATGTTTCCACTAATATCCGATAGTGTATTACAGAAGCAAAATGTCATCACGGTTAAAATAAATTCGCAGTTTTTGTGATTCTAATTTATTTCGAAATTTTTCAGTTTTTGTTTTTCCAAGAGATTAAAATAAAATTAAATTCTTGAGGTAATTATGCATATTATTGCAAAGTGTGGCCTTATCATGCTGAAACCAATGGTACTTTTCCAACCCCATATTGCTGCACAAAAAATCCTTTTTCAGGGGCGTAGCCAGAAATTTTTCATGGGGGGGGTTACGACTACTACAACTCATATATATGTATACGTGTGTGTGATAATGTAGTGAAGAATATACATTTTGTATGGCAAAAAATTCCTCATGGGGGGGGGTTATGACCCCCCCCTAGGCTACGCCCCTGTGCTTTTTTATATATTTATTTACCCAAGGCTTGAAATAAGTCGTGTCAAACACGGCAAATACCCCGAGATCAGCTTGAATATTGCGATGATCAACAGTTCTCGCAATAAGTATAGCTGGTGAGTATTTAAAATCTTTTTTAGAGTGTTTCTTTCTACCTCTGTATTTTGAGATTACATATGAAGATGCATAAAAAAAGTGAGCTCTGTTTTTTCTTTGGTTCTTCTGACTGCATTACGGATTCAAATTTCTTAAAAGTTAATGGCAGTTAATTACAGTTAACAGTTAATTACAGTTGCAGAAAAAAACTGCAACTGTAATTTATCGTTATTCCGAGAATTTAAGATTTTACCATGAGCTGAATAATTTTTGCTGCGAGCTTATAAAAGCGGGCAGTACTTTTTGCTACCAGCTTCAAAATTTTATTTCGACTACTGTATTACCTATCCTTAAAGTTTAGTCCATGAATTCGGAGACACTGGTATGAATTTCGTGTTCTATATTTTAAACTTGTTAAAAAATTTTGATTATTTTTCAATTTTACCTGGGCTCCATTATCGCCGAGTGGATAAAGACACTGAACATGGCCGGAGGATGAAGGCCCGGGTTCGGGCCTATCGCGCGACCGATATCTAACAGTCGAGTTCCGGACAGTTATTTCTAGATGTAGCGT
>JAWZYV010001053.1:0-16910 GCA_038373885.1 Cheiracanthium punctorium | reverse complement strand
TAAAATGCCTAGATCTTCCACCTCGGATCTTCCCTCTTTAGATAATGCGTGTCATTTAACAGTAACAACTGTAAATTTTGGGGAATT
Source organism: Cheiracanthium punctorium (assembly GCA_038373885.1). Classification (NCBI taxonomy): domain Eukaryota; kingdom Metazoa; phylum Arthropoda; class Arachnida; order Araneae; family Cheiracanthiidae; genus Cheiracanthium; species Cheiracanthium punctorium. Next base: position 16,823 of record JAWZYV010001053.1, on the reverse strand, counting down.
TATCCCCCTAGTAACCCCCTTTTCGGGAAATAACCCGGACTTCACCATTAACGATTTCTTCGACAAGATCGAAGAAATCGCCAAACACGCGTCATGGAAGGATGAACAAACACTGTTTGTCGCCAAAACTAAATGCGTAGGAGAGGCGGACGCTTTTGTTAGGTCGCAGCCTCAGTTAAAATCTGCCGATTACAGAACATTTAAAGAAGCGTTGAAAGACAGGTTCGGCACTAACGACAAAGATTGTTCGCTTTTGAAATTCACAACGGCAGTACAGGGTTTTAATGAGACCACGCGGGGTTTTTTGTCCCGTTTAAACGGTTTAGCACATGGTTTACCGGATTAATCACATTTATCGTAACATATACATAAGTAAAAAATAGAGTTTTATACCCGCACTGAATATTTGTGTAAATCAAGCATAATTAATCGTATTTATGTCTTAATACTCTTAAATACTACCAATAATTTGGGAGGTTCGATTCAATTGGCCAGAAAATGCTATAGCCAATCAAGCAATAGTGTGTAGTGGTAATCCTTAACCTATGCTATTGCCCTGAGAATAGAAAATGGAATTATTCAAGGACAAGAGAAACATGTCCGTTTTTGTTCACCATGAAATGTACCCTACTTTTTGTTAAGTGCTCAGTAGTCGAAAAATGCTATTGATTCTAACCGACTAGGAATTTAATCCCCTTTTACAGATGTCCCGGATAGCAAGCATGAGTACAATAGGTAGGGTACTGTTTGATGAATTGTATTGAAGCGCTTGTGGTCTTTCCTTTCTGGTCAAGAATGAGAATGTAAAAATTTGCATGTTTCTTTTAAAAATTGGCATTGCTACCTTCCTCAATGTGGAAGTGTGGGTGTCACGGCCTTTCATGCAGGATTGGAAAAGCTGAGCTTATGTTTTAAGCACTGGGGTTATTGGACAAAAGGAGAAAGGGGAGGCATACACCATAAGACTTGGGCTATTTTGAAAGGGAATCAAAGAGCTAAAAATAAGTATGCATCACTTCAATGAATGAATTAGAATTCCTGGTTTCACAATGGTCGAGAATCTAAAAGCTTTTTTTAACGTGCGCTTTTGTTACCCCCTTCATTTCACCATGTTAACCTAGTCACTCACATTTCCCTGTATTTCGGAACAGATGCTTGATAATCTCTTTCTGTATTTATTGAATGCAAAACAGACAACCTTTTAAAATGTAGACATTGAAAAACTTCCTCTCTGCCATTTCCAGAATTTTAAGTTCAGTTTTTAGGTTCACTATAACAAACCGAAGTTATGTTCACTAAAATCGAAAAATGCTATGCACATTTCTAATGTAAGTGAATCGAGACTAACGATTTGCATTCACTATAACCGGAGTTGACTGTATTTAAGAATTTAAAAAAAAAGAAAGAAGTAGAGAAGATACTGAAATATAGCTGTCCGAATCATAGAACATAAAACGTGTTATGCAAAATGACTGCCCCAAAACTAAAATTTCTGACCTGCCGTGCTTTAACATTATGAAAAGCTTTTTTTTAAAGGTTTATAAAAAATACATGACGTTTGATAATTAAATATTTGACTTTTGATAATTAAATATAGCCGTCAGGACATTGATGTCATGTCTGTTACCACACATTATTTTCAACTTTTGAAACAACAAAATTTCAATTTTGTTGTTTCAAAAGTACCAACACCTTAGTACCAACACCTAAGTACCCACACCAGCTCCACCCATTAGAGAATACCAACACCTGTTTACCATTAGAATGGGGTCAAGAAAGAAATACAAGCAGACATCTTGAGTTTTTGGCATCGGACTGAAAAAGCAAAAGCCTATTTGTGATAAGTATTTTTAAAGCATGTCATGTTTGTTACCTTAATTAATTGTATAAAATGTATTATTTATTTGTTAATTGATTCATTTAGATCATTAGTTTTTTAGTCTAAATCATAGGTTCCCAACCTTTTTTGGACTGGTGCCCCCTTTTCTTGTGAATATTTCAATACTGCCCCCCTCCCACTCCAGAGAAACAAGAGCTTACATAATGCATGGTGAAAACAAGAATTACATTTTTTACCTTTTCGACAACAGCTGGCTGTGTGTGAACACACAGCCAGCTGCGTTAAAAAAGGGTCTTTAGATCTGTGGCACGCAATGAACGTTTCGATCGTCCACCATCTTGCTGGCAGTTAAGTCGAGCGATGGCAACGGCTGCCCTTTTTTCAGCACTGGGCAATCGATCCAGCTGTTCTTCCATTTTTCAGCAGATGCCAGTGCTGTTAAAAATAATCGTGACCATTTTTTTACGGGAAACGACGTGCTAAAAAGTAAAGGATTCTCGTGGAGCTATGTCACCCGCAACTATTTTTATAGAAATCAAATCTATTCTTCTTGACTGGCAACAGTCAAAACGTCAGAGCTGGGTGTTCCCAGAGTGGGATCACTAAGCATTAAAGGGTTAAGAGGATACAGATACCCTTAGTAATTATCTGGAGAGGCTACAAAGTGACACACCACTTTCCTTTCTTAGAAAGTGCTTTATACACAAGCCACAGATAATGTGTGGGTACAAAGACGTGTGTTCGAGTGTTACTTTTTAAAAAGATTCACACCTAACACGTGCAACATTTCTCTGAAACATGAATCAGGAAAATCCTTTGAAAGAAAAGAAAAAAGCTGTCATACAGAGGGTGATTATTTTAAGAGTACCCGCAGCTTTTTCTTATTACTCTTAAATTTGGCAGCTGTGGCAACTGTTCTAACGCAGAACTACAATTCTTTGAGCTTTATTTAAGAGTGGAAGACAATTTACAACACTGTTGGATGTTACAACTTTATTTAAGCGGTAAAATAGAAATAGACACACCAGAGTTGTTAAAAGCTGTTTTTTTTTTTTTTTTTTTTTTTTTTTTTTAAGAAAAAAACCCAGCCCACTGGGTTTTTAGTTTTTTTTCATGGTATTTTAAGTTAAGATGCTGGGTTCAGAAGATGAAAAATTTTATTTATAACTAAATACCACTTAAAGCAACTAGTTAAAAAAATTGTTATAAGCAAAAAATATATAAATCATAAATAATCATTTCAATATTAAAATAAAAGTTACTGAATTGAAACATAAACTAATGTTTAGTTATGGATAAAAATTCTTCATTCTAAGTGATACAGTGAGTTCATTTTAAGTGATACACATTTTTTAAAAAAATCTTGAAAAAGCTATTCGAAAAATTAAATTTTAAAACATATTAATTGATGATGGTTGGGTTTTTTTTTTCTTTTTAAGAAATTTGCATTTCAAAATGTGTTGCTGTTATTCTTAAAGACAGTAAAAAAAAAAAAAAAGAAAAGAAAAGAAAAGAAAAGAAAAAAAAAAAGCTAGAATAGCATCTTTTTTTCCTGAGGTATAGGAAATTCCTGTTTAATATTTACCTCAGGCAAAATTCCAGTTTAGCCCTTGTAAGGCTTTCCACTTAATCGAAGGCTGATGAAGAGAAATATAAAAGAGCAGTACAACGTCATACTTCCACACCTGGCAGGGTTATTAAATACCCGTATTTTTACAGAAAAAAACCAACCCACTGGGTTTTTGGGATTTTATTTAAGCTTTTTAAGGGAAGAGATGAGCATCAGAACCCTAATAGCACAAACGTCCCCTGTGACTGAAATGCGACCACACAATAGAGTTTCAAACATCCACCGCGACTCCGCAGCAGGGTCACCACACAGTCCGTATGTCCACCCGCAGTGACTTCACATTGCGACCCTTCAGAGAAGTCGCTTTGGGACAGTTTTGCGACAGCGAAAAAATTCGGGGAAAAGGAGTTACCGAGAACATGCACTAGATGGCAGCACCAAACTCTCAAGGAATGAAATGCCTCCATACCAGTACCGAACCCTCAATGCACTCGTTCATAGGCCAGCACGTTACCTCAGCGTTGTGATCATCTAATTCAAAATGCTTTAAAAACTAAACTGACTGTTGCAAAAGTTAGTTCCGGCATGGCTTGTTTTGGAAACTTAAAAGTTTTCTGGAGTATTTTATAAATGGAGGGAAAATACCATAATTAATAAATATAAATTAAAAATCTTGGAAACCTTTTTTTTTCCACATAAATTATTTTCAGGAGATAATGTGCTGTTTAAGTATTCATTCGAAAAAACTAATGATTTATTGAAATTTTTTATTCGGTTATGAAATAAATTTGTAATGTGCGACATATTTACGGGGTTTGATATATATTAAGGTATGAGAGATAAGATTTATATTTTTGCTATATTTTGCCTAAAGGGATTTCATATAAAAATAAATAAAATTAATTGGAAAATCGTGCATTAGATAAAATAAAGTACTTTTGACTTAGACCCATAGTTTTACCTCAAATTTTTCCTAGCGAAACTTTCAAACCTATCAGGGACGTATTTAAAGGGAGGGGGGGGAGAGGTGGGATCCCGGGCCCCATCCGAAAACAAAGCAATTATTAAAAAACAGCAATTTTGAGACATTTGTATTACTCTGGTAACAATAAAGTTTAAAATACCGGATAGTCCCCCCCCCCCCACATCCGAAATTTAAACCTACATACGCTATCGAAACATATGCCATGGGAAAGAAATTGTTAATTTTACTCACAGATACTTAGTTTTCTCCATTGTGATTAGAACTCTCAACTCTACTATTTTTAAGAATAATATTTTTTTAAATGAATAATATTGCCTTGTTTAAACGAAATGATTTAAAAATTAATAAATTCCATTACTTCATAACTGCGATATTTTATTGAATTACTCGTTATCATTTTCGGATTTATTTATTAAATGTTTCACGAAAGAAATTGCCACAAAATATTAGAAAAAATGAGTCTGTTTCCAAAGTCGCAAAAGCGGTCAGTGTGACGTCATTTTGAAGTCCAAAAAAATCAGTAGTCACAAAACAGTCACACAGTGACTTCACAGTGGAGTCACTGAGCAACCGATCACATACTCACAAAGTGACTCCATGGCGACGTCACCTGGTGACTGGTCACAAATAAACTTTGCAGTGACCACACAGAGGAGTCACATCACTCACAAGTCACAATGTGACTAGTATCTGACAGTCCTGTGACAATTGTGACCCTCTGTGACGTCACAGCGACTCTTTTGTGACCATCTGTGCTATTAGGGAATGTTTGAAAAATTTTGCTAATTGCTAAATACAACTTAAACCAACTAATTGATTAAAAAATCAGATAGAGTTAAAAAAATATTTAAGCCAATAATAACCATTAATTACATTTATCAATTATAGATCTAGAAATATATAAATCAATAGTAATAATATAATAACCAATCATAGTTTGCTTTTAGATAAATTGATTGTTAGTAAAAAATTTAACAATGAAATTAAAGTACTATACTACACTAATGCTGCTGAATTAGAAGTAATGTTTTAATGTTAATGGTTAAAATGTCCTTATACTTTTTAATTCAAATGATCATAGTCAGATAAAAGAAAAAACTATCTACGCACATAATCCAAAACTATCTGCAAACTCATAATAGCTCGTGATAACTGAATACATATTGCGTATATGAACACGTGTATGTATGCATACACACACACATCTGTGTGACGCGCTTGTGGTACAGTGACTTAAAAAAGGTACTTCTTTTAGGTAACTATCCATCTTTTAAAAAAAGAAAAGAAAACCTTGCAATTACCGGAAAACTATCTGCAAGACCTTTGAATGTATCCGCGCCCGGCGTGCATCTACATTATCTGAATAGGCAAATGATAGGTATAAAAAAAAAAAAAAAAATTCTCTAAGAAAAGGTCGTTTTCTGATTTATGGGGAGCAGTAATAGAGTAAGGGTGGGAGGGCTGTTTAGGAACTTTACAAGTAGTGTACTGGTATTAAGCGATACATTACAGAAAAAACACAAAATACTGGTGTTAAAAGATAAAATAAATAAAACTTTGTGTCAAAAACACCTAAAATGATACTTGGATGGGACACTTGTTTCAACCAAAAAATTTTTGGTCTTCGTCAACCGTCACTCTTAATCTCACAGAATAGTGGAATACTATGTAATTTACCCCTTTGGTCCATTTCACAACTGAGTTACGTCACACACTTAACTTTGCCGAAGTAATGGATGATGAGTATGTTTAATCATTCGAACTAGGACAAAATTAAACATGTATATTCTTGTTCATGACAAGAGTGATTTGTAACAGTTGTAGGAGGACATTTATTGCACTCAGGGTTGCCAATTTAGCAACTCTGTGGCCACATCTCGTCATAATATCCATACCAAATGCAAGAATTCCTTCAACCAAATCTGACACTAAAGTGGTTAAAATTGAAATTCTGAAGAAAAAAACCTTTAGGGTTTTTTCAAGTTCGGCAAAGTCTTAAACACTGAGGCATACTGCAATCATTTTACTTTTGAAAACACAGCTCAAATTTTTACATTATTATTCCTCACAGCAAATGTTGAAAATGCTCGCCATTATTATCAATGCAAACATGAACACACTGAACCAATTTTTTTGACACATATTGATGAATTAAAACAAATCGTAACTGAAGAAATCTCATCAATAATACCAACACAGTTACTAAGTGTGTTTTTTAAAAAAAATGTTTTGACATGTTTGTGTTTGCATAGAAAAGGGTGGCGAGCATTTTCAACAATTGCTGTAATGAATAATAAAAGGAAAAAATTTCAATTAAATAGTGATTTTGAAAAATAAAATGATCACAGAATTAAGTAACATGGCATGCCTCAGTTTCTGTTTTACCTCAGTAATAAAGTTGTAACAGTCCAAGAGTATTGGAAATTGTCTCCCACTCTTAAACAAGGTTCAAACTATTATACTTCAGTGTTCGAATATTTGCCAGATCCATCAGATTTAAGGGTTATAAGAAAAACCCACGGGTACTCTTTTAAAAGGATCAGCCGGTATATGTTACACATAAGTTTTAGCACCTGTGTGGGTACGAAGATGTCTGTTAAAATTACATTTAAGAGAAATAATTTCTGACAAATGTTACATAATTAAGGTTTCTTTTCTGAGTGGGCACGAAGATGTTTATTCTTTGAGAGAAGTTTCCTTTTTGAGAGAATCCTTTCTTACATATGTCACACATGTGGCTTCTCTCCTGTGTGGGTACGAAGATGTGAATTCAAGTTTGACTTACGAGAGAATCCTTTTAGACAAATGTCACACACATGTGGCTTCTCTCCTGTGTGGGTACGAAGATGTGAATTCAAGGCTGACTTATCAGAGAATCCCTTCTGACATATGTCACACACATATGGGTTTTCTCCTGTGTGGATACGAAGATGATCTTTCAAGTGTGACTTATCAGAGAATGCTTTTAGACAAATGTCACACACATGATGTTTCTCTCCTGTGTGGGTATGAAGATGTCTATTCAAGTTTCCTTTTTCAGAGAAGTCTTTGTTACATATGTCACACACATGTGGTTTCTCTCCTGTGTGGGTACGAACATGTGCCTTCAAGGACGACTTATCAGAGAATCCCTTCTGACATGTGTCACACACATACGGGTATTCTGTGGATACAAAGATGTGAATTCAAGGCTGACTTATCAGAGAATGCTTTTTGACATATGTCACACACATACAGGTATTCTTCTGTATGGATACGAAGATGTTTCATCAAGCATGACTTATCAGAGAATGCTTTTCGACAAATGTCACAAGCATAAGGTTTCTCTCCTGTGTGGGTACGAATATGTGAATTTAAGTGGGACTTAACAGAGAATCCTTTATGACAAATGTCACACACATATGGCTTTTCTCCTGTGTGGATACGAAGATGTTCTTTCAAGTGTGACTTATCAGAGAATGCTTTTAGACAAATGTCACACACATGAGGTTTCTCTCCTGTGTGGGTACGAAGATGTTTATTCAAGTTTCCTTTTTCAGAGAAGTCTTTGTTACATATGTCACAAACATGTGGTTTCTCTCCTGTGTGGGTACGAAAATGATTATTCAAGTGTCCTTTTTTAGAGAATCCTTTCTTACATATGTCACACACATGTGGTTTCTGTCCTGTGTGGGTACGAAGATGTGCCTTCAAGGACGACTTATCAGAGAATCCCTTCTGACATGTGTCACACACATACGGGTATTCTGTGTGGATACAAAGATGTCTAATGAAGCATGACTTATCAGAGAATGCTTTTTGACAAATGTCGCACACATAAGGTTTCTCTCCTGTGTGGGTACAAAGATGTGTAATCAAGTTTGACTTATCAGAGAATCCCTTCTGACATATGTCACACACATATGGGTATTCTTCTGTGTGGGTACGAAGATGTCTATTCAAGTTTGACTTATCAGGGAATCCCTTCTGACATATGTCACACACATGTGGTTTCTCTCCTGTGTGGGCACGAAGATGATAACTCAAGGATGACTTTTTAGAGAATCCCTTCTGACAAATGTCACACACATGTGGTTTTTCTCCTGTGTGGGTACGAAGATGTCTATTCAAGTTTGACTTATCAGAGAATCCCTTCTGACATATGTCACACACATGTGGTTTCTCTCCTGTGTGGGTACGAAGATGTGTAATCAAGTTTGACTTATCAGAGAATCCCTTCTGACATATGTCACACACATGTGGTTTCTCTCCTGTGTGGGTACGAAGATGATAACTCAAGTCTGACTTATCAGAGAATCCTTTTTGACAAATGTCACACACATACAGTTTTTCTCCAGGGCTTATGCTGAGGTGTCTTTTCACAGTGTGCTCTGTAAGAAAGTTCTTCTGATAACCCGGTTCACTCAAACACTCGCTCTCCTGCATGGTTGCAACTGTTCAAAAATGGATGCTGAGAGAATGTTTTCTTCAAATATCACTGTTGCATATTTTCACATCCATTCGACAATTAATAAAAATGACTAACTGTTGGCGATCTTACTGCTCTGCATGCCATAGCATCAAAAAATGCCAAATACGAAACTTCTTTGACTAAGAAAAAGTTTCAAATGCACTGGTAGAAATCTGTAAGAAAATAAATGAAGCAAAGTTAATTGAAAATAATTATAAGAAAATGAAATTATCTGACAAGCATAAAACACTTTGAAATTTTGTAAGAAAAGGTATGACATTAAACTAACGAAACCAGCTTGGATATTAAGTCACCTGCAGACTGCTTTAGATTAAAAGTTGGAAATCAAACATAGAGCTGTCGCAGATATTTTATGGTCGTTTTATTTATTGTATTTTAAAATGTGTACTTTAAAAACATACGTGGACGTTTTAATCTCCTTATCAAGAATACAATAAGTAAATGAATAAATATGCCCATGCTTCACTGTTGTTGTAGTTAAGCACTCTTCCATTTCATATGTAACTTCAAAATACACTCGAGACAAAAACACTCAATAAATTTATAAACACTTGCAAATAAACTTGCCATGAGAACTGTTCATGAATGTGGATTGTTGGGTTGATGATCGAACAGCATTTGCTGTGGTTGCCGCAACTTATTTTGAGAAATGGTTCATACTTCTTTTAAAAATAAAATTCTCTGAGTTTTAAGTTTTTGCGGGTGACTTTTAAAGAATTTCCAGGAAAGTGACAAAATAAAAATAATACAAATACTGAGGGACTTCTCCTTTCTTTTTTGTTGCCAGTGTCCACCTTGGCGAGTTTTCTTCTCACCAAACATAACAGAAACATACATAGCATATAACAGTATATAAACACAAAACTGAAATCACTCATCTTAACACTAGGGTGGATCGAATTTTTTTTTTTTTTTTTTTTTCCTAAATCTTTATCTCCTGAGGTCTCAAAAGTTGTATATTGTTATTAATAAGAAGTGTATAAAATTTGAATGCTATACGAAAACGTCTTGGGGTTGGGTTGCACATCAGGCTTGAAATCTATAAATTTTTGAAAAATGTGACATCTTTAAAAAATCGACCAAAAAAATTATTTTCCGAATTATCCAAATCCCAAGGTTTTAGGATTTGCATATTGTTAAGAATAAGACGTACACAAAATCTGGAGGGGCTAAGACAATTTCTAGGGGTTGCACATCGAGCTTGATATCTATAAAAAACTGAAAATTTATGTTTTTTGGAAAAAATTCTGTAGAAAGCAAGCTTCATTTGTTAAAAATAATTTGGTCCTTTTATATGTTAAAATACGTTCAGAGAAGCTACTTAAATCACAAAAATGGCTTTTCAAATAGTTTAATTCAATGCACACGTTATGCTGTCATTTTGTCTTGGGCGCAGTATGCAAACTGTGCTGTGGACAACTAGCGCCGGTTCGCCTGCCAAGTGATGGCGATGCACATGCGCTCGGTTAAAACAGACACGAGATATTTTGATGAAAGAGGCATTTAGTTTGACGTTTCATATAGATGGTGTTTTTAGTTTATCTAAAGAAACTGAGGGGTGGTGGCCTTGCACTGTAAACTCGCTGCTACAAGATATTGAACAGAATCAGCATTCTGAGAAGAGCTGGGAATATCGAAAGAATTACCTTGTACCAAGTTACCAACCAGAAGAGACTTACTTCTACATAACTATTTTGTACTTAAGAAGAAAAAATTCTGAGTAAAGGGTAGGATCCACTGGAAGGAGAAATAATCCTAGTTGTGGAAATCAAAATAAAGGAAATTTGGATCAAGGCCAGCAAGAACATATTTAGTGGGGAGGTTTAGTAGGGACCACCCCCCCCCCCAAATTTGGATTTTTGTTACTAAAATGGTAATGATATAGCATTTTTGTGTGAAATTCTGCCTTTTTTACTGTTTGGACCCCCCCCCCCAAAAAAAAAAATGTTTTTTTTGGATACGTGCCTGAAGGCCAGTATCCCCACTGTGTCAATCCAAAGAATTCAAAAGATAGTTAGTAAATGTCGTGAGCAAGTTCAGCAGCTAAATAAATCGTACGTTAGAGACGGACATAAGGAATTGTTTATGAAGTAAGTGGGAAAAACTCTCTCATACCCAGTTATTGAAGAACGCAACTTCCAAATATACTGACTGTGGCTCAGAGAAGTTCATACCTTACACAGAACGGGAGTCATTGGCAGACCACAGAGAAGCTAGATATGTGACAATTGATGGAACTAAAAAGAAGAAAAGTTTATGGAGAATGAGAGAAAAGTTGAAAAGAGAAAATTCGAGATTGTTAGAGAAAGATTTGAAAGTTCCAATATCTTCTAGTGTATGTCTTCAACTTTAGTCATTGATTTGGAAAGAGAAAATAATGAAGAGACTGAAGAAAATGCTGAATGCCTATCTACCGCCATTTAAAGGTCAAGACTCAGAAATTTTGAGAGTGACCAGTGGCCACTGGACATCATTAATTCAGTGGCCACTTGAACGGTATCTTACGTACGTAGAATTCATGTTCATAATCAATGTACATAAAGGTATAATATTGGATATAATATAATCAAAAAATTAAATTTTTCAGGACTAATGAATAATAATATGATGTTGTTTTGTATACATTTCTTAAAATTAATAATAATAAAAATACTTACCACAGCTCATTTAATTAATTTTGTCAATAATTAAAATGAATGAAAAATAAGTAAATTAAAATCAGGCTGAATAAAGAACACAAACATTTAAAATATTATATTTTAATCCTGAAAGCTTGGCCTTCTGCTTTTTATGCTATTATGCCACCACAATTCAATTACATCATTAAAATCCATCAAATTAACCTTAGCAGTCTTTACAAATAGCCTGTTTTCTAAATACTCTCTACCCATTGATGTGGATTTGGCACCTATAATATTTTTAATACTCCTCCAAATTCTCTCTACTTCAGCATTACTGTGGGGTATAGTAATTAAAGCTTGGAAGGGTCTTTTACAATTTTAAAATTACTGAAGTTTTCACTACTTAATTTTTCATTTAAATTTGTCTGTTGGAATTTTTAGAATTCTGCTGAATATGCAGTACAGTGCACCACCGATAATCCGGCGCCGGATTACCGATCTTTTCGGATTATAGATTTGTTGAAAATTTCGATTAAAGCCATCGTCGATCACGTGCTATTGACCAGTGTATTATTTATCAATGAAAAGTAGTCTTAAAATATACATTCAATCACTGTATAAATTGCAAAAAAGTACTAAACTACACTGGAACATCCGCAAAGCTTTCATCAATGGGAGCTTTGCTGGGTTTTGCCTAATATGTAAAAATTCACCCAGTAAAAAAAGAAGTACAGTGGCGGAGTTATAGTTTTTGATTTCTGTTCTGATACTAGCTTGAAGCAAAATTCAAAAATGTAATTGTAGACTTGTTTAGTACAGTTTTATGAGTTCACATTGTTAAACAGAAATATTTTCCATCTAATAATAAAAATTCAGAACCTTTAGGTAACATAACGGAATTATTATAAATTTACATTTTACACTTGTGTTTACTGTCAATTTAAATAATTATGAAGCTAAGTACAGATTACATTAATGGGTCTATGTCTTTAATTAGATTGATTTATTGGATTATTTTTTAATTCCATATTCATACCTATTAGATTAATTACATGTACAAATGTGTTATGTGATGCATATGTTACAATTTCTTTATTAATCAGATAACTGGTCTTATTTAACAGGCATTTACATATTTAAAAGAACACTATGATAAATAATAATAAGCAGTACATTTTACTTTTTATAAAAGAAAAAAAAGCTATCTGAATATATCGTAATAGGAATTTAATTAAACATTTATTTTAATATAAATATTAACGTAATTGGATGTTCTCTAGGACATACAGAATATCCGATGAATTATAATTCAAAAATAAAATTTCATTCTGGCCATAAATCTCATAAATATGTAAAGTCAATGAACTGCTAATTTTTTAAATAAAATAGGCAGGTAAAAAAATTACCAGCATTTCACTAATATTTAGAAAAGTTATTAATAATATATAAAGGAAACACATGGATATTACATTTTGCAGGATTTTAATTTTTGAAGTTTTACACCCTATGAAATATTGTTTAAGAATAAACTAATTAAATTAATCATTGCCAAAGTTTAATAAATTTTAACCAAGTATTCGGTATTCGGCCAAATATTCGGTTAGAATTTCAACCGAATATTCAGTATTCGGCAAAATATGGTATTCGGTGCATCCCTAATTGCAATCATCCATAAAATGAAATTTAATACATTTTTTGAATGTTGAAAATCGGGATTTTCCCATTGAAATAAATTACGAGAACCCGAGGCTGTCACGCAAGACGGCGACCGATCGCTGAGAGGCGCGGCCCTTCGAAATGCTCTAATCATTCAATCATTTTGTCAAGCAATCATTCAATACTTCCCTTTGAATAAATGCAGATTACTTACTCCATGTGCTGTTCTTAAAAGTAAATAAATTCATATCATTAACTTTAAAACATAATTTTTAAATTCCCCTGTTTAAACCACCACCCTTGTTTACCGCCAAAAAATACGTGGAACAAAGACGACGGGTTAAGGAATGTTGACTGTATATTTAAGAATAGGTTAAATCAGGGCCTGATTACTGAAAAGGCTTGAGCTTCCCCTCAGAATTTGAAGGGGGGCCCGAAAATGACTGAAAAACTGTGATAAAAATTCAAAATTTTGTTTTTAAATGATCTTTTTAAGTTATTGCAAACATTTTTAATGAAGAGAAGTGGTGCTTTTCAGAAGTCTTGATACTTCATGTCGCAAAACTTCTAAATTGGTTGTTTGCAATGTCTTTGCCTGGGACATTTGCTGCAGTTGAGAGTTTTTTTCGATTATGGGGAATATTTGGCCGGCAGAAAGGGGTAGACTTTTAATATGTAATATTAAATATCTTCTAAATGTAAAACTTAATTCTCAACTTCTGTGTTGTGAATTTTATGATGTCATGAAAGCAAACAATGATTTCCTGAAAAAAAGCCATGTCTAATGAGAAATAGGACTAAATTAATAAAGTTTAATGTTCCATTAAGGTAAAGTTTTTAGTTATTTGTTAGTGTTTAAAGTAATTTCAGAAATACTGTAAAATCTCGTTACAATGAAATAACGGTACAGCTTTAGTATGGTCCCTTTGGCGCGCTTTATTTTTGGCGACTTTTTTTGGCGCGAAAAGGATGCCAATATGGTAACCCCGCCGTGGGATACTCCGGAGCGGTAACCCTAACCTCGGGCGAAAAGTGGATTCTTCCGTGACGTCACGGATACGTTCGTGTTCGTCCGGCAAATCGTGACCGTTTGTTCCTTTCATGAACTTTTTGAGCCCCGTGTATTTCTTAGCGCGGGAGGTTCGTTCGAATGCTTGATCTGCCATGTGCTTTATGGTTTTATTTTAATGGCTTTATTTAACATTAAATTTTATTATTATTTAATTATTTTTGAAATTTAAAACGGCTGTTTTAGCTTATTCATACAAAAGCTTATTCATACAAAACTGTTTACATACAGTTTTGTATGAATAAGCTTTCTTTTGATAGTACGTTTCAGATTAATATTTACGTACTCGATTGGGATTGTTTATTTGTTAAGGGTAGAAGCAACAAATAATTACGTTATTAATATTTTATACAGTGAAATAATTTTAGATATTTTGATTTTATTATTTCCATATTGCAATAATTTAGAGATTTTAATCAAGGTATGTGATAAGCATTGTTTGTTTTTATTTGTTATTATTACCTTTGTTTATTTGTTAATGGTAGGAGCAACAAATAATTCCGTTATTAATATAATATTTGATATTTTGATTTTATTATTTCAATATTGAAACAATTTAGCGATTTTAATTAAGGTATGAGATAAGCATTGTTCGTTATGATTTGAATTAGTTCTTTATTTTGCTTACGTAGTCTTTTGTCAGAATGCTAAAATGTTTTTTATTTGTTATTTTTGTGAGGTATTGCCTTTAGAATATTATTTGTTTGCATTGTTTAATTTAATCTACTAAAAAGAGAAAGGGGGGGGGGTTGAGGGGGGGCACAGCCCACCCTCACACAAAAAGAAAAGTTATTAAATTTTATTAAACCGAATCTATATGTACATGTAAGCTTCTTTTTTATGAATAAAATATTTTTATGAAAGAAAAATCATTAAAACTACTTTTCCCAAACAAAAAGGGGATGAGGGGCCCGAAATGAGACTGAGCTTCCCCTCACTTCAGAGGTTAATCGGGCCCTGGGTTAAATTGAAAAATATTCAGAAAACATTAGAAAATAACGCTATATTATCCATCTAAATCAGTGAAATGCATGTAACATACATCATTAGTTTAATTAACATAAACGTAACAGCTATATTTTCGGACCTTGTTTCAAAAAAAAAAAATGCAAGATTTCCCCCCACCTGACATTAAATCGACAAGATATAAAAAATTATGTAACTCACCATGTAAAATTACAGATGCAAGGTTTGCCAAAGGAAAGTAGAATAAAAACTGGTAGTGATTTTTCAATTTTCTTAACACAGATTTTGCAGCTTCAGTTTATGAAATAGGGCATCTCGGAATAGATAGGATGAAACTGTTTGATTTGTTTTGAATGCATTTGGCAAAGCATAAGAAATGTGAAATAAATACATTATGGAAACATATTTTTCATTTAAAAGTAAATATATCTAATTTATACGAAATCGATCGAACAATAAATATAGAAAATTCTTAACGGCCACTGTCAAAAGAGAATCGTTCATTAGGAGTCAATGACTCTCAACTGAACGAAAGCATCCAAGCATCTCCTGACTGTGAACGAGAGTGCAGCATGTGGTGTCACTTTAGGGACAGTACACTTTTTCAGAGTAGTTCCCAAGCATTCCTACTAGGTTAGCGTAAGGCGACCATGGCTACTATTCAGATAGATTTAGTAGCTAGTTAATTAAACTAAACCTATTGTTCAGTTACTAAGTGGGCGGGGATACTAAAAGTTAGTGAATGCGAATTCAGATACATTTAGTACTAGACACGTGACTAACACCAAGGGAAAAAATGAGGGAAATGTTAACATGGAAGTTAGTCGAGATTGTGATCATTTTTCATAAAACTTTGTACATCCTCTAAAAAGAGTATTCCAGTGAAAGAAAAATTTCGTACGTCAATTTCATATTTAAAGCATGATTTTTCATGATTATGTGATTAATCATTAACAAAACTGAAATGGGAAATTTAGCTTATAGTCGAATAGTTTATTGAATGTCTGTACACACTACACACAAAATGACAACAGTTTTCACACATCAACTTTCATCTCTGAGTAGAAGGCGCTTTTAGTTGTTTTATTTATTTTTTCTTCAGTTTTTCTGAAAGAAATAAACCAGACAGAAACTTTTAGAGAAAAAGTACAAATCCTTAACCCGTTTATGCCTAGCGTCCCTTTTTTGGGACTGCATTTTCGCTATCAGTCGAAAACGTTATTTATTTTTCCTAGCCTTTATTCGCGAGTATTGAACCTCAATTCCACAAAATATTTTAATATGCCCAAGTAGGATGTTGACATTTCAATTTTTATACATAATGATTTTAAATGAAATCATCCCTTGTTCAAAAAGTTCACGTTAGAAATTTATCAATTACTGCTGGTGTTAGCAAAAATCGAACAAAGTCGCAAAAATATCCAGGCACGAATGGGTTAAATTTTGGGACTTTTCGCGTCCTAAAGAAGTCAAAGTATTTTGGGGGACAAAAAGAAAAAAGATCTATGTTTGGGGACTGTCGTCAAAATTCGAGGGCGTATGGTCACCTTACGAGAGCGTTACGAGAGTAACCTTTTTCTCCGTAACAACTAAACAATTCTAAAAAATTCAATTCTTCTATTCAATAGAAAAAGAATACACTTTT
>JAWZYV010001050.1:0-17045 GCA_038373885.1 Cheiracanthium punctorium | reverse complement strand
TTTCTTCTGAGTCTGAACGAAGCTCATTATTCTTAAAGTTCCAAGTTAAATTTGTGCGATTTTAAAAAGTCGAGTCCGAGAATAAAAGAGTCTGTAATATTGGCGACATATACCACATGGTCGTATCTGGCATTTCCAAACGTGATTTCTACTTGCGCTTTTCCGCCCACTTCGATCTTGTCACCTGTCACAGTCTGGACGGTCAGCGAGGGCGGAGTCCAGATAATTTTCAAATTTAATTTCTTGGCCAGATCCGTCCTTATGATGGTTACGTTCGCGCCAGTATCAATCACCATGTGGCATGGGGAACCATTAACATATCCCAGTACGAAGAGTCCATTACTGCCGCCATTCACTGATGAAATCTGCAAGAATTTTAGGTGGGGCTTTTGACTATATGGCAACCTCCGCCCCGCGAGATGGCCACCTCCTAGTTTCCCTCTTTCATGTTCTTAGATTTCTCTTGCTGGTCATAAGACTTTCGACCACAATGCTTTTGTACATGACCGTCAACGCCACACTTCCAGCATTTCACTTTCTTTCGGCCATCTCTCGTTCTATCGGATCTTAATTTTCGTTCTATGAGATCTTCAATTCTCTTCAATCTGTTCTCGACGCTCTCTGTGTCTTTGTTAGCTTCCTCTTGGACCGTGACCGCTCTAACAGCATGCCGATCTTTTCTCACGGCCCGCTGGGCTGCCTCTAGCTTCATTGCGAACACCAGAGCAGACTTCAAATCCTGATAATCCTCCAACATGAGTGCCTTTTGGGTTTCTGGATCACGGATGGCTTCAATAAAATGACGCACCGCCATTTCTTCTCGGACATTATCAAGGTGGTCCATGTAAGCTAGATGACACAGCCTATCTATGTCCGAAGCCAGCTCTTGAAGGGTCTAGCGAGATCTCTGCACCCTTGACTTGTTGGATTCTACTATATTCTTTCTGGCACTTCTCTCCGAATTTCATCTCCAAGGCACTGGCAAGGGCGTCAAAATCTCCTATCTTCGTCGCTCCGATAGTTTGCAATACATTAATTGCATCTCCGGTAAGGGAAGCGGCCAGTTGATTAGCTTTCTCGGACTCGCTCCAACCATTGGCTCTGGCGACGATTGAAAATTGGGTCTTGTAAGCTTCCCAGGGAGTCTTTCCGTCATAGGCAGTAAGTTTCACTGCTGGGCGGTGTGAAGATAACCTGATGTTTTCGGGTAACTTTCCCAGCTTTACGAGAGAGTCCAATTTCTCTTCAATTTTAGCTTCACATTCTTCACGCATTCTGCAAATATCCTGCTGTAATTCCTTAACATTCCCTTCAATTCTTTGTTCATATTTCGTCTGAGTTTCTTCTAAGAGAGAAACTCTTTTCTCCATTTCTTCTTGGCCCTGCTTAATTTCTTCTAAATTTTCTTGGGTTTTCTCTACCTTCTGCTCCAACTTTTCTTGATTTTTCTCTATTTTCTGCAACCCAGCTTTCATCTCATCTTGTCCGGCTTCAATTTTCTTTTCTAAATCCGCCTTCATTTGTTCTTGTCCGTCTTTCATCTCGTCTTGTCCGGCTTTCATCTGTTCTTGTGCGGCTTTCATCTCGTCTTGTCCGGCTTTCATCTCGTCTTGTCCGGCTTTCATTTCTTGCATCATATTCATGAGCTTTTGAAGTTGTTCTTCCATTTTTTGTCTAGTCAAAACCATAAACTGGAAAATTAAAGTCCTTCTTTAGAACCCCGATTCTGACACCAAATGTTGCGGAATTACTCTGCTACTCCTGGGGTTCGTCGTTCTAAAGTCCAGTGGTGTAAAAAGTTCAAGTAAAAAGTCACTTGTCAGGATGGAACACAAACTTTATTTCTTCTAGAACTTCGTAGAACAATCAGCTGCACACAATTCACAAGCACAATCTAGCAGTAACGTGCTTTTAACAATCCGCTTGGATCAGAAGCTCTCACAAATGCTGTATTTCTCACACAAAATAAGTCACTTTTACAGGCAAAAATTCCGTGGAAATATTCAAGGGATATAGTACACTATCCCTTAAGACACAGCAATGAAGAATTTACACACAGCACTTTAAAAACAGCTTCACAAAGCAAGCTAAAACACAGCTTCTATAGCACTATCAGTTCACACAAAACAAGCGTACTCAGAGCTCTTCACACATTGAATGTTCAACTCGCAACTGACTCTTCGGGGCGATGCGCGCTTCTATAAATAGCCGACGCAGGAGGTACAAGAGGTTTCCAGAAAAGTCAATTTCTCGAGGGTTCTACATAAAGCGTGAATTTTGATTACGTCATAGAAGAGAAATGTTAGGTTATTATGCGTTTTAATGCAGGAAAAACAACTTCCAGGCCCCATTGGGAAAATCGCACCAAATGACCAAAAAGTCGCCAAGCTTGGCGACTTTTGGCGAAATATCGCCAAATTTGGCGCCAAAAATAAGTCCTCAAAAGTGAAGAGATCTAAGCTCTAGGACTAATATTTCTCGAGATTTCTAGAAGCCCATAGAAAAACATATGGGAAGCGAAACCTTGTATCTCCGGTTCTAATTGGCCGATTTTGATGCAACAAAAAGCAAAATTTATCTACACTGCTGGCCATCGTAAATGCAACACCCTGAAGGAAGCATGCAAATAATATGAAATTTACAACATGCATTAGCTGAGGTGAGATATGCAAATGATTAGAATTTCAGCGCAGACGCACATCAAGCGCGCCTGTGGCGCCACCTCAAAGCGCTATTTAAGGCTTGGAGATTTCGACGGTTTCAAGTACAGCAATTGTGTTTTTCTTGCTTTTTTTTCAAAAAAACGATAAATTATGCCTCGTAGGAAACAACGATCATCTTTTGATCAAGTATCCGAGTTTGACAGAGGAAGGATAGTGGCATACCGAGATTGTGGGTTATCTTTCAGGGAAATCGGTCGTCGTATTGGACGAAACCAAACAACTGTGATGCGGATATGTGATCGTTGGGTGCAGGAGGGTACGACGGACAGACGTGATCGACCGCATCGACCTCAGTGCACCACGTCACGTGATGACAGGCAGATTGTACGCATGGCAGTGACGGACCGCTCAGTCACATCACGAACCATATCACAGCAGATTCAGTCTGTAACGCATCATCCAGTGTCTGCGCGTACCATTCGACGTCGTTTACAGCAGAATGGTCTGTCCGCAAGACGTCCGTTGCTTTGTCTACCTCTGACGCGGAACCACAGACGTCTCCGCCGCCAATGGTGCGATGAAAGAAGGATGTGGACGACAGAATGGAATGAAATTCTCTTTACTGACGAGTCACGCTTCTGTATGCAACACCACGACGGTCGGATTCGAGTCTGGAGACACCGTGGAGAGAGGATGCTGAACAGCTGCATTATGCACCGTCACACTGGTCCTGCACCGGGTATTATGGTATGGGGCGGTATCGGATATCTCTCTCGCACTCCTCTAGTACGCATTGCCGGTACTTTAACCAGCCAGCGCTACATCTCCGAGGTGTTGGAGCCAGTTGTCCTTTCTTACCTTCAGGGCTTGCCAACAGCCATATTTCAGCAGGATAATGCACGGCCACACGTGGCACGCATTGTCCAAGGGTTCTTCGTCAATCACCAGATTGAATTGCTTCCCTGGCCGGCGCGCTCTCCGGATCTTTCGCCGATAGAAAACATGTGGTCCATGGTTGCTCAACGACTGACCCAGAGTTCATCCCCAGCTGTCACACCAGATCAACTTTGGCAACGTGTGGAAGCTGCTTGGTCTGCTGTACCCCAAGAACACATTCAAAGTCTCTTTGAATCAATGCCGAGGCGTGTGGCAGCTGTGATCTCCAACAACGGCGGCTACTCTGGGTACTGATTTTGGCAGGAACCACGCTTCATAGAATGCTGTAAATTTAATCATTTGTTACTTGGTCAACATGTTATCTACACAATAAATTTTGTTGTGATATCTCTTGTTTTTCTTGGTGTTGCAATTTGGGTGGCCAGCAGTGTATTTGAAGCGTAGAATACGATTTTTAAACCATTTTAAGCCCCAGAGCAGCGGGTTGCCCCGAAAATTCGTAACATTATCAAATTTTTGTATTGTCATCGATCCTTGATATAACTACAAAGTTTAAATTAAATCTGACCATTTAAAGTGGGTCAAAATCGAGTTCAAAGGAGTCGGTTACAAACATACAAGCATACAAACATACATACAGGTGAAGCTAATAAAAGCGTGTTAATAAATATATAGTTGTGCCGGTCGGCTAGCTTTGTGGCAGAGAGCAGGGGCGTAAGGAAAAAACGTAGATCATTCCATGAAAACAGACCACTTGAGACAACAACACATTTTACTAACGAGAACAACGGTTACAACACACAAGTTACATTTAGAATGAATAATCACTATCTCAGAACGTACGGTAGATGCTACGCGCGAATACGCGAGCGAAGAGAAGGATGAACGAGCGTTCTCTCGCCGGCAGGGGGAGCGTCGCATGAAAGAATGATGATATAGGAGGCGCGCTACAAACTCCCCCTCTGGTCCCGGCAAGGAGACCAGGATAAAAAAAAAATATAGACAAAATGTGCATACAAGTGACACTAATAATTTTTTTTCTATAACAGACAGTCCTTAAGAAAGTTCGTTAAGGCTGACGAAAAACAGTCACAAACAGTCACTGATTCGTAGGTTTGTGGTTATTGTTTGACCTTGGGCGGTCGTCCTCTTCTTCGCATGGGGTTTGTGTTCCCAGAGGTGTGATGACCTCCGATGGTCTGCTTGTTCGTTTGAGGTGAAAATTCTGTCTGTGGCGCTACCTTGGGAGGCCGACCTCTTTTGCGAAGTGGATTGATCGGGGAGGTGTCCACTCCACGATAAGGGGATAATGCTGACGTGTGGTACGTAGCTATGGGCACTGTTGGCTGGTCTAGATTAGCTATGACATAAGCGGTGGGAGACTTCTGTGTAAGTACCAAATATGGTCCATCCCGTTTGGGCATGAACTTTGCAGTCTTGGCATGACTTGCTTTACTAAGCGGGTGCTTTGTAACCCACACTTTGTCACCAGGTACAAAGTAATATTGCCGCCTATTTTTGTCATAGTAGGATTTACGTTGATCCTGTTTTATTTCCACTCTCTGTCTAATGTCCTGTGTAATTTTGGCAAATCTCTTGAGATACTGGGTAATCTCTGGTACAAAGTTGTCGTTCTGTACCACAGCCGTGAAATCTTGCACTACATCATCGACTGTTCTCAGTTCACGGCCGAACGTGAGAAAAGCAGGGGTATGGCCAGTAGTGTCGCATACCGCCGTATTCATTGCAAATCTGATGACTGGTATTTTCGATTCCCAGTTATCATGTTCGTCTCCAACCAATATGGCAAGTCTTGGTTTTAAATCTCTGTTTTTGCGTTCAACAGGGTTGGCTTGGGGAAAATATACCGGTGTAAGATTTTGATCAATCTTCAAGGTAAAACATATCTGCTGTAACACTGCACTAACAAACTGTGGGCCATTATCACTGAGAATTCGTCGTGGAATTCCATGCCGCATAAAAACTTCTTCTATGAGAGTTGTAGCACATTCTCGAGCTGTAGCTTGTTCAAGAGGAAAAAGCTCTATCCACTTGGTTGCACAATCTTCTATTACAAAAATCCACTGTTTGCCGCTAGCTGTCTTGGGCAAAGGGCCAAACAAATCAATTGAAAGTATCTCAAAATGTTGTGAGTAGACGGGTGTTCTAAGTAGACCTGATGGTTTCTGGTTACTTGCCTTGTAGCGACTGCATTCAGCACACTTTTTCACGTAATCCGATATAAACTTCTTCATTCCATTCCAATAGTATCTTTTGGCGATACGTTGATACGTACCCTCTTCGCCATAATGACCGGCCATGGGGTCATCGTGATGTTTCTTAAGGATTGATTCCCGTTCTGATGACGGTATGACTAACTGCGCTTCTTCTGAGTCTGCATCCGGGATATAGCGATACAGAACTCCCTGGTTCATAAGAAAACCTCTCTCAGTCCAATTTGCATATGCTTCTGTTTTTTGGACATCTTCAAACGCTTCAATTATCTTCCTTAGTGATTCATCTGCAAGTTGAGCTTCTCGCATATCTTTAACATTTCTTGCTGGCATATCAGCGATGACGATACTATCAATTTCACAAACAGTCTCTTGTTCTGGACACACTGGTCGAAAAAGCATGTCAGCTATTACGTTAGATTTTCCTGGGATATAACAGACTTCTACGTTAAAAGATTGCACTTCCAGTGCCCATCTGGCGAGGCGACCGGTTGGTGATTTGAGGGTAAGAAGCCATTTCAATGGTTGGTGGTCGGATGCCACAGTAACAAGTGTACCCTCAATGTATCCGCGAAACTTCTTTAACGCCCACACAACGGCCAATGCTTCCCGTTCCGTTGTAGAGTAGTTTTTTTCTGCTTGGGTAAGCAGTCTGCTGGCATACTCAATTGGATGTTCTTCAGATCCTTCGCCTTGAAGTAATACGGCTCCGAGCGCGTAATTACTTGCATCGGTACGTATTATATATGGTTTGGTACCATCCGCTTGCTTCAGAATCGGTGGGGAAATGAGGCATTGTTTTAGAGTTTCGAAAGCTTTCTGCTGTGAAAAACTCCATTGCCATGATGTGTTCTTTTTTGTTAAATTGCTTAAAGGCCTTCAGATTTCTGCAAAATCTTTTATATAACGTCTGTACCATGAGCATGTTTGTAGGAAAGATTTAACTTCTTTTACGTTTTTGGGTGGTGGTATATTCTGGATGGCTGATGTCTTCTCAGGATCTACCTCGATTCCGTTCTTCGTAATCCAAAATCCTAGGTATTTTACTCTAGACACAGCAAAATGACATTTTTCTCTATTTGCACGAAGTTTAAATAAGAGTAATCTTTGGAAAACACTTTTTAGATCTGATATATGTTTTTCAAAAGTTTCTGATAAGACGATTATGTCGTCTAAATACGTAAGAGTTAGGATGTCGCCGAGGCCATTCCTGAAACGATCCATAAGGCGTTGAAATGTAGCTGGTGCCGTTTTGAGACCCATTGGCATTCTCAGAAATTTAAAGGTTCCAAAAGGACACACGAAGGCTGTTTTGTCCTGGTCATCCGGATGGACTTGAACTTGGTGGTAACCTGATTGTAAATCTATTGTTGACATAAATGACGTTTGTTTGGCTTTATGGAGAAGCTCATCCATTCTGGGTAATGGGTAAGAGTCAGCCACTGTAATTTCGTTTAACTTTCTATAGTCTATGCAAAGACGCACTTTACCATTTGGTTTCGGTACGAGAACCACTGGTGAAGCATAAGGAGATTCACACTCCTCGATGATTCCATCTTTCAAAAGCCTATCAAGTTCTTGCTTAAGGAGTTCTTTCTTGACTGGATTCATTCTATAAGGGGGTACCGCTACTGGTGAGTGGTTGCCGGTATCTATTTTGTGCTGGATGAAAGGAGTTGGTTCTCCCCCTGGACTAAAGATACCTGTAAACTCTTCTAACAATTTACATAATTGTAACCTTTCCTCAGTAGATAAGTGACTGCCTTCAGTTTCCTTTAAAACACAAGTGTTCAGTTTAGGAGGTTCGATATCTTTATCAGATGACCTAGTGCTACAGTTTTGTAAAGGTGAGTCAAAAGTGTCTTTATGTGGCTTACAAGGTGGTACAAATACATCTTTTTCAAAATTGAATCTTTTCCTAGGATTACAGTTGAAATACCATTTTTTGTTTTGGGTATCTAAGCTAATACCAGCTTTGGATAAAAAATCAGTACCAAGGAGGGTACGATTATCTTTAGCTGTCGGTAACGCGTATATTGTAGTAGGAGTTCTTTTCCCCATTAGTTCAATGTCTACATCGGTGTTATAAACTTCAGAGAACTTCGACATTCCGTCCGCGAGTGTTACATTTAAATTTACTTTATGAAAATTTATCCCTTGTTCTCGGAGGAGATTATACAGGGTTTCACCAGCAACAGTGTGGCTAGCCCCAGTGTCAGCACATGCTAGACCCCACATACCATTTACTTTAATCTTCATTAACATTGCCTGGGGTTCTTGTATCGCACACGTTTGAAATTTCAAGCAGCTAACCTGGGCGGAATCAACTTTAGCGTTCGGCGTACACGTAGGACATTTTGCCTTTACGAAACCCGGTTTCCCACAGCCATAGCAGCTAATAGGTCTTTCATAATTTTTACTAACAGTTCTATTTGGTGAGTATTTATGATTAACAACATTCTCACAATTTTTAAATTCATTACTGAACTTGTACTTAGAATTTTCCTTATGTTGTTCTTGTTTTGTGTTTCTACCTTTTAGGTTTCTAATTTCTTCGTAAGAATCTAGTTTATCAACTAAAGAAACTGGATCGTTCCACTCGCTCCAATGGTCTAAAAAATGTTCTTTGTAATCAGGGGGACACTTCTTTTTTATTTGATCTGAAATTATTAGATCTTTCAACTGATCAAACGTAGTGACATTCAGCTCATTGAGCCAACCTTCAAAAAAATTTCTTAAGTCATAGAAGTAATCTCTCCACGTAGAGTCTGGACTTTTCCTGTGTTGGACGAAGGATTCTCTAAATTTTTCCGCACTCATCTTGAATCGGCGTAATAAAATCTTTTTTATTTCCGCATACTCCTGTGGGTTATTCTGAGAATCCGATTCTATTGCAATTAACTTTGAAATTTCAATAGGTAAAAGCCCGATCAGGTATACTACCCATTTTGATTCTGGTATTTTTAAAAAAGTCAATTGTTTCTCAAAAAGTTTTAAAAATGTACTAATGTCATCTACCTTTGGGTCAAATTGAGGAATTAACCCCTTAATTTCAAATTTAGATACATCTGAATTACTAGGTGTAAGAACGGTTTCTGTTTTTGTAGCATGGGTTATATTTTGTAACTTAAGTTTCTCTAATTCAAACATACGGTTATCATTTTCCTTTTGAATTAATCGCGCTTCATTTTCTTTCCTTTCAGTTATCAAATTATCGAGCAATTCTTTAGTGAATTCTTCATCATACCCTGCACTTTTAAGAATTGCATTCTTTAAATCTATTATTTTGTAATCCTCTTGAATTGCGATGTTAAGCTCACTGTCTAAATTAACTAGATCTTGCTTCTTTCCTTTAGCAAGGTACGCTATAATTCAACTTTTATAATATCTAAATATTATCTAAATGTATTTATACCAATTTATTCATTTAACCAAAAATAAAATTTTTGAAAACATTTCGGCACATGAATAACAATTCCATTTAAAGTATAGTTCAATTACTAGATAAATCTACTCAAATAAGAACCTTGATTCTCTTTAAAGCAATAAGCTTTAAGCTATGAAATGAAGTTTATCTTCTTTTAAACAACAACAGAATAAAATAAAATGAGATCACTGATTCACCTTATACGATGTCTACAGCTCAAGACAAAACAAAACTTTATTAGCGGCAACGGCGTCAAAAGTCAGCACATCTGTCTGCTGAGAACAGAAAGCAGAAATATACACTTGTTATTCTCTCAGTTTTCAGTGTGAAAACGAAATTCTGGAGAACAACTTTTTTCAGGATGAAAAAATAGTTTTCCTTTCTTTTCAAAAGTTAGAATTCAGATATGAAAATTATTCAGATTTTCAAGCTTCAGGCACCAAAGGAACTGGCATACGTATATTAAATTTGATCTGGATGATCAAAACAAAGCTAAACAAGTATTTTCTTCGATCCGGATGATCAGAATGAACTGAATTCAGGGTGAATTCGAAACCAAAATTTTTCTTATATTTGCCAGGATGACAAAATTAAGAAAGTTCCTTGAGTGCTTGATCAAAAAGAAGTAAAAATCACTTATCTGCAGATATATCCTTTGTCATCATTCGGGCTTTCGGGCCACGGGTTGGGCGCCATTTGTGCCGGTCGGCTAGCTTTGGGGCAGAGAGCAAGGGGCGTAAGGAAAAAACGTAGATCATTCCATGAAAACAGACCACTTGAGACAACAACACATTTTACTAACGAGAACAACGGTTACAACACACAAGTTACATTTAGAATGAATAATCACTATCTCAGAACGTACGGTAGATGCTACGCGCGAATACGCGAGCGAAGAGAAGGATGAACGAGCGTTCTCTCGCCGGCAGGGGGAGCGTCGCATGAAAGAAAGATGATATAGGAGGCGCGCTACATAGTTTAAAAAACCAAAAAACACGCTTTAGTGATAAATTGAACTAACTAAAAAGCGAAAAATAATTCTTAATATAGAAATACATTAATTAACGAAAAATAGTATTATTGTGAAAAAAAGCGTGGAATGCTTTGTGCTATATTTTTTGTATCATTTTTGTACTAATCGTACCGATCGAATATTCTCAAGAACTTATATATGGAGAACCCCACGCTTTTTTCACAATAATACTATTTTTCGTTCATTAATTTATTTCTATACTAGCTGCGTGCCCGTTCTTCGCACGGTAGGAAACGAAAATTTTCCTTACAGGTGTAATTCGATTTTATTCGTGATGTGGAATTAAAAAAAAAAAGAGCAAATTTATTTGACTCTTGATGTAAAGTTTGCGTCATGAGTACTAACCTGGCATCATTGCAGTATAATGACTCAAAAAACTACATCAGTGTCATTCACTATCAAAAAAGTGGAAAGCTTAATGGTTTGCAGAGAACTCCTGGCTTTCAAAATGTCTTATTTCTACATCATACTGTTTTTTAGGCTCAAGTTGTAGCATTAAATACCTAAGACACTACATGAAATGGACAACCATTTATTTCTTTCCGAATATGTACCATATAAGGAAAGTATAGTGATCATGGAAAAATTCGACTTCGAGATTTTGGTGTATTGACACGTTTTGAGGTCTTCTGAATTCATTTATGCTATTTTCAAGGGATGTTTTTAAAATAGCTGCGCACCCGCTCTTCATACGGGAAGAAGCGAATATTTTAGTACTAAAATCATACCTGCATGTGACAAAACAGAATTTCATTTTTAAAAATGTTCAAGTAATCTCCTCTGTTGAAATTACTGCAGGATATATTAACGCAAATTAGAATTACTTTTCGTTTAGTTGGTTGTAAGACAACCGTTGAAAAAGGATAAACACTTTTAATTTCATGAAATATTTATTAACCTGGTATATTGTGATTTATTCATATTATCCTTACAAATCTAATAATACTACCTATTACGTACATTAATACTATCTATCTTCGCTTCTTTAAAAGAAACAGCTTAGATTATTTGGCCCCAATGGGATTCTATGGCGATTCTTTGCAATTTACGCATTAGTATAAATAATAATCATTTCACATAATGGTTGCCATTAAGGAAACTCTCCATATATATTTAATTTATACATAGTTTTATAAGATTTGTGTATTTAGCGCCGCAAACCATTTCATCTTACCGTGGGGAGAAAATATCCAAGGGGTGCCCTTTTAAATATCCATGTATCTAATATAGCGATATCTTTTATATCCTCCATAGTCCTGTCTCCTATAAAACATCAAACTGTGTAATCTCGAGGAACTACTTATTCCCGCTTTAATTGTGACAGGGCGTTAGGGTTGCAGAGTTTACAAATTTCACGTATTTTTTTTAATTTATGACGTCCCTGTTTGACTGCCGTAAAGAATACCCCGTTTGGTTGAGGGAGTTAATTTTGATATTTGGCATAGTAGTGTAAGATTAGACGTTACAGTAGTTTTCAAACGGTATCATTAAAACTTTGCGTTATGTAGGACCTTTATGGAGGAACGTAATTCAACGTTAAAATAAAACTATACTCGCAACCTGCATGCATATGATAGGCAACGCCTGCACCATAATTAAATGCCAAAAATAAAAATAGTAAACAGAAAAATTTTAATATATCGCGCTTTGAATCGATAATAATCTTTTTAATATATCGCGCTTTGTAACTTTTAAAATGAGCATTTTCAGCACCGTGAAGACATTTCAATTTTTAAATAAGCACCGGATTAAAATACCACTTCTAATAATAATAATCGTGAATTTCTTAGTTTATTTCTACAGTAAATTTTAATCAAAATATATCGTCTCCCTGTGTTGAAAATAGAGCTGGAATAAATGAGTTGAAATTATGGCGTAATTTTTACGTATCTTAAAGCATTTGACGTCATAGATCCTCACTTGCGAATTGAAATTTCGATATCCCATTTAAAAACTCGATTGGTTGGAAAAACCCTTTTTTGTAATCCTTTCTGTGGCAACAACCGAGCATAAATTCTCGTGCCGTGATCGCAATGTAATGAATGGCGTAAGATCGCGTTGATGCTATTAAATTCTAAACATTAGGCTGCATTAAAATTCGTAAAAAATCATCTAATTTACATAATTTTTTCGTTTATATTTTAAAACAGGGAGAAAAGAATATTTCACGATTTGTCAAAATATCAAAAAGTTATGACAGATAGAATTCAAGATGCGACAGTTTTAAAATATTTTACGAAAAAATTCGCCGAAGCAGATGCTTTTTAAAAAAATTCCTAAAAATCGGTAAATCATGTTACGTATTCAGAACAAACTGTTTTTAAAAGAAAAATTTCTCCTCTATCCGATGATACAAATGCCGTTTTGCTGCGAGCGTAATTTCCGCCGTTATTACGAATTAGGTGGAAAAAAATGCCGAAAATCACATAAAACATAAAATAAAAAAAAAAATTCTAGGTCGAATTTTGAAAAAATCGCTTCGAGGTGCACAACTACATATTTACATCTTCCCGAGTACCAAATTTGGTGTTTCAAGGTGTAGCCATTTGTCCGTAACGCTGCCGACAGACACACACACACACACACACAGACACCTTCTTTTATAATAAGTAGAGATTAAGAATTATTTTTCGCTTTTTAGTTAGTTCAATTCATCACTAAAGCGTGTTTTTTGATTTTTTAAACTATAAATTTATTTTTCACTTTTTAGTTCGATTTGCTATAAAAGCGTGTTTTTTAGTTTTTTTTTTTTAACTGTATGTATTTAAAATTTATTTTTAATTTTCGATATCTCTCATAAGACACTAAGGAGCACTAAGTTGGAAAGTACAAAGAGATAATTTATTTTCATTATGCACCAGTGGCGTGGCCAGGATTTTATTTCGGGGTGGGCTGGGTATTAAATTCAAAGCTAAAGTTCAATTGTAAACTAAATATCAAATTGTAAGCTAAGTAAAGGGTCCCATTCGGGGCGGTGGAGCAGCCCCCTGAGACCCCCTCCCCTCTGGCAACGCCCCTGCTGTGCACCAAAGTATTAATCATCTTGCAGTTAAATGTTACCTTCCTCACTCAAAAGGAAAAATAGGTCTCTAATCACCAAAAATTGGTAAGTTTTCCTTCTTTTTTTTCTTTTCTTCTCAAGTTATCATTACAAAAGAAAATTCTAAGGAAGCTTCGAATCAGACACGGATTATTGCAATTTTGAGGATAAGAGCGGCTGGTTGAAATTTATGTCCATTTTGTGGAAGTAAAATAGGATCTCGTACATTTTTTATGTAATTTCTTTCTTTCTTTTTTTTTTATCCTGTGTCAGGGCTTAATCCGCCAGCTTTCGAATTCAGTAACAAAGATTTTCCCTTCCTGTCCGGAGGAAGGAGGGGGGGGGGTCATATGTTTCCGCCTGCACTAACATTTTTGACCACTGGCAGCCACTGATATATATATATATATATATATATATATATATATATTAGGGTGTCCCAAAAAAAATGAAATTCGTTATTTTTTTTCGCATACCCTCTTATTTTTTTCCTTTTATGTCTAAACAATTGTAAACAAAGTTTCATGTAATTTGAACAACGGCAACCCGTGCCGACTTGCATTTGAACGCGTTAGTCAGTACATGTGTATACTTAAACAAGCGAAAGCTGAAGACTCGTGTCTGTAGCGGAGCGCCCCCCACCTGCAAATTGCAAATGGTAAAAATAAAACAAAACGGAAAAAGACAGGTTTTGGAATACTTCGATAGTGACAACGGGCTATTCGCGAAACGTATTAGTTTACACAGGACAGCATACGTCTACGTATCACTGTGCTTATTCTAATCTGTTTTGTTAATAAATGTTTGTATAGTTTTTAATCAGCGAACAGAGCATGGCAGTGGAATTACGTAGTTCTAAAAAAAGTATATTTTTAATAGAGAACATAAAGCATCAAATAAAGGGTTCAAAACTTCCGTCGAATGGGCAAGTTCTCTCGGTTTTGTTTTACAATATTCGAGAAGTGAATTTAACTGTTAATGAAAGTGCAAATCTCGCTATTCGCGAATGTACTATCTTTTGGTAAAAGACACGCATACCTAGAAAATCGTTGCCGAATTGTGTAAGGAAGCTTGTAAATATGTATGAAGTTTGGAGAGACAAATAAATTCAAACAAATCACAAGACGTATTCAAGCGGCGATAACAAGAATTTTCAAGTAATTTAGACAATTTTTTCGATATTGCACATGCTGATGCACTTAAATTAATGAAAATACAGGAAGATAGGATTTTCTTGCAGCGCCAAAGAGAGCCGGGCCGGCCCGGTTATTTAGGAGGAGTGGATAAAAAATTGGCCAAAAAAGAGGAAAGGGCACGACTTCGAACTGTCAAAGAAGACAATCGGCGAATCAAATATCTTCGATATCATTGCAAGACGATTCCTCATCGAATTCTAGTGAAAATATAGATTTAGAAGATTTCCTAACACCAGTCGAAAGCTCAGAACCTGGGACAAGTAAATCTGTAATGAGGAAGATTTCATTACTCCAAAGTTAGTTGCTGTATTAAACAGGTATCAGATAAGTATACGAGATTCTGTGTTTATTCTTGAAGCTACTATTAATGCACTTGGACTTAACATTGACGAATTTCCGATAAGTAAGTCTTCAATTCAAAGGATCCGAACAGAAAAACGGAAGGAACGTGCGGAAAACATAAAAATTCATTTCCAAAACGAGGTACCGGATGTAATCACCTTACAGTGGGACGGCAAACTCTTACCTGCTTTGACTGCTTTAAAATTTAAAGAAGAATGCTTGTCCATAGTTATTTCATATAGACTCAAAGAACACTCATTGCTGTGCCAAAATTGGAAAATTCTACATGCAAAGAACAGGCGCAGGATATTTGGCAGGCGGTCTTAGATTGGAATCTCGAAGAAAAAGTCCAAATTATCTGTTGTGATACTACAGATTCGAATACATGTCGTTTTAATGGCGCTTGCGCGCTTCTAGAGCAAATATCTTTTTTTCGCTTGCAGTCATCATGTATACGAACTGAGGCTGTATTCGAAGTAAAAATTAAATAAGTGATAACAAGCCTCGATATCCTTTTCCTTTAAAAAGCTGAAAGAGAATTGGAAGAACATCGATACCACTAAAATGCAATGCTATAGAGATACAGTGGAATCGTTCCTAACTGTATCCGAACTTAAAAATTTGCTTGTTTTACCGGGCTGAACTTAAAACTGATATGGCCAGAGAAGGCTATCGAGTCTTGATTGGACGTTCTATCGTATTTTTAGCTGGAGATGCAGAAAAAAAAAGTCAGAATGGGCCGGGTGCCATGCACCAAGCTAGATGGATAGCCCGAGCGATTTACTCCCTAAAACTATCGTTATTTAGTTCTCAGATGAAATTAAACACAAAGGATAGGGAAGCATTGTCAGACATCTGCTTGTTTATCGTGACAATGTACGTTAAACCATGTTTTCGATGCATTTTGGCAGTTAAAGCACCCTACAAAGGTTTGTGCTTTTTGAAAGCTTACGAAAATGTGGATGAAAATATCTCGAAATCTGCTTTACAGAAATTTCTCCAGCATTTATGGTATTTGACTTATGAAATAGCAATATTAGCACTTTTTGATGATGATGTGGACGAAGAAACAAAATTTAAAATGGTGGCAAATTTACATAGAGAAAATGTCTCGGCCCATGAGAAGAAATACATTCCATTGAAGGACGAACTTCGTGTTCAATTGTATGGTGAGTCTGATATATTGATTGTGTAGATTTTTATTTAGTTAATTATCTATATCACGTAATTGATACCTGTTATTTTAATTTATTTTTCATAGAAAAAAGCATTGATGACTTTATATCTATCTGTATTCGAAGATATAAAATCGTTGTTCGTTATTATTTCCTAGACTCAAAATTGATGGCAGTTTTCTCAATGAGGGTCTCTCTTCATGGAATAACAACGCTGCATTTCTAGATGCTAAATAAACAATATCAATGCTTAGAACAGTGAACGATACAGCTGAAAGAACGGTAAAAATGATGCAGGACTTGTATGGTTTAATAATGGTTGAGGAGGAACAAAGACAATTTTTGCTACGTTGTGTACAAGAACACATGAAAATCCATCCTGATTGTAAAAAACAAACATTGAAACGAAAGTATGTATAATGTTTCTTTTACTATAATATGCTTCTTTTGCTATAATAGAAATATTTACTTTGACTAAAATGGTGTCTTACGTACCAAAGAAAAATGCATTTCACAATCTTTCCATAGTATTCCCCATACAAGATTTTACGTTCAACTTTGACCTAAAGTCGGCAGGGGTTGCCGTTATCATATTGCAATAATACTTTGTATTTATGTTACTGAGATGAAATAGAAAAAAAATTGAGGGTATGCGTATTCGATTTCGAAAAAAAAAAATCTCTTTGCATCTTGTGACACCCTAATACACATGTACTGACTAACGCGTTCAAATGCAAGTCGGCACGGGTTGCCGTTGTTCAAATTAAATGAAACTTTGTTTACAATTGTTTTGACATAAAAGGAAAAAAATAAGAGGGTATTCGATAAAAAATAACGACTTTCATTTTTTTTGGGACACCCTAATATATATATATATATATATATATATATATATATATATATGTAATTTATTTATTTATTTAGGGGGAGGGAGGATAATACGTGGAGCATTGAAGATTTGAAATTGAATTTTAAACTTGCTGACTATCTTGCCCGTGCTCAAGTTTTTAGAAATAAATTCTCTGAAAATTAATCTGA
>JAWZYV010001049.1:0-18655 GCA_038373885.1 Cheiracanthium punctorium | reverse complement strand
GTTTAACGCAATGTAGGTATGTGCAGCGATCATTTTTGACCGCCTTGACCGATTTCCGAAATTCTTTTTTATTGGAAAGGGGGACACCTCTGCGGGGGACCCTATGAATGAACTGACTGCATTATTTAATGACTGGATAGTCAATGCAATTGTTGTACACCCTGTGTCTACGTTCATTTTGAAAAAAAAAAACTGCGTTGACATGGGCGAAGCCAGAGCGTCCCATCAGAGCACGATTGAACGAGAATTTAGAATGTCAATGAACTTCAATGACAATTAACAAATGAATGTTTGTATAAAATAACGATTTCGAATTTAGAAGTGTTCTCTGTATTTCTTGTAGAAAAGGAGTTTTATTTATAATTTTTAACGTATAAAGGATTTTCTCGCTGGTCCTTATTTTTATCCAGCGAAGGCGTCGACGCACGATAGAGTCTGGACAACCTTCCACGGAAGTTCTTAAAAATTTTTGATCTATTGGTTCATTAAAAGGGCAATGAAAAATGAATTAGGTTCAATGACGCTATAAAATATAGAGATGTGGGTGCTCAATATTGAGCGTTCATTTTGAAAAGGGCTGCGCTTTAATATGTTTTGAACGACGGGTGTCACCCAGACATCCCACGAAGCCACGAGGAGCGTCACCTTAAGCCACAATGTTTGGTGAATTTCG
Source organism: Cheiracanthium punctorium (assembly GCA_038373885.1). Taxonomy (NCBI): domain Eukaryota; kingdom Metazoa; phylum Arthropoda; class Arachnida; order Araneae; family Cheiracanthiidae; genus Cheiracanthium; species Cheiracanthium punctorium. The sequence continues at coordinate 17,982 of JAWZYV010001049.1, read as the reverse complement.
TAGAATGATTTGTTCCATTTCGAATAAACACATTCACTTTTGCAAAAATCATTTTGAATCATCATTCTAGACAGTTGTTTTTGCTCTTAAAGGATATTTTCAATGATCCTATGAATACCCTAATAGCACGGAAAGTCACAATGAGGTCGCAGTGAAGTCCCTGCGAGTCACATACGTCGCAGTCACACACGTGACTTATATGTGACTTCAAATAGAAGTCACAGTGTGACATCTCTGCAGCTATCTGCTTGTGACTTAACTGTAACGTCAACGTGACTTCCGTTTGTGACAAAATTTGTAACGTCACCAAAAAGTCACCCTGACGTCGCCAGAAAGTCACTGTGTCGTCACCAAACAGTCACAGACAGTTTCTCTGTGACAAAATTTGTAACGTCGCCGTGTCGTCGCCAGAAAGTCACAGATAGTTCGTCTGTGACAAAATTTGCAACGTCGCTAAAAAGTCACCGTGTCGTCGCCAAAAAGTCACAGACAGTTCGTCTGTGACAAAATTTGCAACGTCGCCAAAAAGTCACGGTGTCGTCGCCAAAAGATTTTTTTGAGTTTGCCCTCTCCCTAAAAAATTTCTATGGGCGCCCATGAGAGGAGGCAGTCCAACCTCGGGCGACAAGCTAAAAGCAGGGGGCAGGAAGAACAGTAAAATTTTGAATGAGCTGACAAACTGAAGGATCGAGATGATGGGAATAAGGCGAAGGAAAAAAGTTTTTAAAAATTCGATGTCAAATTGAAGGACAGCCCCGGAGGGAGTCCCGGGGTCAATAGTCCTCGCATACGCCCCTGAAAAACATATGGTTTACATTATTTATTCGGTCACGCTATATTGCCACGTTGTCATACCAGTACTTTCAGGGTCTGGCATTATTAGGAGGAGGAGGGGGGCTCATTTCAGAGTTTCGACACTTTGATCTCAAAATAATGCAAAAAGTTTCAGTATTGCTATAAAAGTATTCAGGGGGGTAGCGAGAAGATGGCTAATGGGGCTGCAGCCACCACTGAGCCCAGAGACGTCACTAAGGGGCGGGGAGTATCCCCTCCCAAAATTTATACGAGTTGGCAAAATCTCGCTCTTCACTTAGAACAATTGTGTTTCAGGTGGGGAAAAAATGTTTTTAGGATACATTAACTTCAGAATCTTATTATTTTTATTTGTAAGACGACACGAACTCCCAAAATGACAGAAGAGACTCGCATCTCACTTACACAAAAAACATTTTATTAAAAAAACAAACACTGCACGGATTACACATATAAAGAACAACAGCTATAGCTCACTCCATCTTAGCCTCGCTACTCATCTATGAACTCCAACGATTCCCTGGCGGAAGCGTCACTGCTTTTATTTTGCCGCTGCAGTTCTGGAGTTTGGCTGCTCAGGTGGGGAACACCTGTTACATATTACTATAATTTTTTAATTATTATTTTCTCATCTGGATCGAAACATGCAGTGGGCACGTTTCGATTCAAGGGGCATAAAAGAATAGCTTAGGAAACGTTGGGAGCGCGGTCAGTGATTGTGATGAATACCAGACTTGGAAGTGACCGAAGGGAAGGTTAAAAGGTGTTTTTCTCCTTTATTTATCACCCCGACGCACTCCGTCCCCCCACATTTGGACTGCTTTGTTTGTCATTCCCGAAAAACGTCTACGTGTCCACTGGGTGCCTAGCCTCCAGGCGGATGTTCTTTGGACCTACCTGTTGATCCAATTCCTCCGATAATTATTTTGAACTGTCATTGCCATCTTTCTGCGAAATGCCGGAGAAAAATGAATCACGGAAAAAAGCGCACCGGAAAAAAGCGCACCCGGAAAAAAGCGCACCCGGAAAAAAGCGCACAATATTGAATGGGTTTGTATTTTGTGAAGAGAAGAGGGGGGGGGGCATGAATTTAAAAAAATGTGAGGAACAAGTGGGCGTCCAAAAGGGCGTAAACAGAGGTACATTAGTGTATTTATTTTGTATTTATCTCTATTGAAAATTGTCATTCAGACAACATTTCCAAGAACAGTGGCCTGATTTGTAAGTATATAGTATGACTCTCCTACACTCTACAGAAGACCCTACAGATTCTACAGACATGGACGCCGGCAGCATAGGGCAAGTGGGGGGGGGTAATGCCCCCCCTGAATTTTTGTATGCAGTGTTTTCCCTTGCTTTTTTGCTCTTTCCAACATGGTAAACCAACATGGAAGTACTCTTGGCCCCCCCCTTGAGTAGTCTTTGCCCCCTCTGGAGTAGTCTTTGCCCCCCCTGGGAAGTATTCTGCCGGCGCCCAAGTCTACAGAAACTCCTTGTTCCAGATTAAAGAATAAATAGAAAATAAACAAAGGAGGGGGGGGGCATTCAGAGTATGAAGCATGTTAGTGTAAAAATGATATAAAAAAAAAAAACAATTTCAAGTACTTAAAAAAAATTCACTTCACCAAAAGACGCTCTTTCGGATGCCCACTCCTTCCTTACACCCCCCCCCCTACACACACACACACACACACACATACTCATCCAAAAAAATAAAACCCTTCAAAATTGTGCGCTTTTTTCCGGGTGCGCTTTTTTCCGTGCGCTTTTTTCCGCCCACCGAGAAGAATTATACCCCAAAAAGGACAGACTATAGTTCATTTTTCGCAAGCCACAGAAAATAGATTTCTTGAAGTTTTTCATCATCTTAACGAAAAGAGAAAATATATCTAATTTTGACGGCCCGGTTTAATAAAAATTTTGTAATTACGGATTACCAGTAAAGCGTCCTAATCACTAGTTTACCACGGAACTAAACTAGTTGAGTTAAAAAAATACTGCTGATATGTAAATAATATGGTAAAAAATTCCTCTAATTTACACCCGTTTCAAGTGATGCCCACAGCACGGGCGGCGCTTGTTTTTACAAACCCATAGGGACCACTGGGTGAGCGGAAAAAGCGCAATAGTTAATGTAGTTTAAAACATGAGTACTCAATATCAAAATTATTATTCGTAAGAAAGCTCATCAATTGACAAATATTAATATCAACAAATAAAATCCAGAACGATAAATCACATCGAATGCATTGAGCATGCTGGGCCCTCCCAAAAATCTTAATTTATCCCCATTAATTCCCAAAAATCTTAATTAGCTTCATAGTTTTTCATGAATACAAAAGCGAAGTATATATTTCGAGATTCTACATCCCCCCCCCCAACAATAACAGGCGCACAAAAAATAATAAATTTTATTTTATAACTAAACATTTTTTTTTTTTTTTTTAACTGGAAAACAGAGTAACAAATTTTATTTTACAATAAAAATGATATGTTTAGATTTTAAAGTATTTATGAACTGGGAAAAAAAAGCTGCTTTTTTTTAGTTTAGTTTTATACCTGGTCAGTTTTTAATGACTTACGTAAACTGTGTCACATTCACGTTTTATTCATTTTCACGGTAATAAGACAAATAAAAAAAATTGATTTAAAAAAATATTCTTTTAAATGTATTTTTATTTTTTCTAGCAAGCACTTCGGCTTAGCCGTAAAGTTAAATCTGAAAATCATTTTATTTTTAGTGATGTGTATCAGTTTAAATGCTTTCTAAATATCTTAAGCATTTTATTTCTTTTATTTGGAAAACATTTTAAATGCTTCCAGATAAATCATGATATTTTTTATCCGTTTTTGACAGCAAGTGAAACTAACTACACGTACATATCATGTATAAATCTTGCAGATTAGAGAAGAGATATGTCTAAGAAACGTGTTATTTTGCCTTACCGTTGGAGTAGAGTATTGATGGAATCGTGTCACACGAAAACAGAAATTCGAAAAGAAAGTTGTCGGTTACCTTTGGTTGTAGGAAAACCCAGAAAGCAAATTTTAAAGCAAATATATTTTATTATGGCAAATCCAGGATGCATAAAGAATATCAAGATAAATGCTCTTCTGCCAGATGTAAAAAACAAAGTAGAAACAAAAGTACTCTCTGAGACAGAAAACAAGAATGAAAAAAATCTGAAATTTCCAACTATTTTACTAATATTTAAATATAAAAAATGTGTTTGTATAATTTCTTATGTATTAGTATGCAGTTCCATAAATATTAAAACTAACAAAATTTTTTAGAATTTTTTTCCTTGGCTATCAAATGTTTATACTTCATTGAGCGACCACCTCAATTAACGACCGATTTTTTGCGGAAGAAAGCGTGGTCGCTCTCTGAGAAGTTTCAGTTTATCTATGTATGTATGTATGTATATATATGTATGTGTGTGTGTTTATGCATGTGGTGTAATGATTGAAAAACTTACTAAAGTATAAATCCTTGCTAAAATATGAAAACTGAAATAAAAGAAGTTATTTTCCGAAAAATAACAAAAACAATCATCTACATTCACTTATCAAGCGTTTGTATTCACTGTTATCTGTTTACAATGAAGACTAACAAAATAGCCAGGTATCAGTTTTTTAATAAGCATACACAGAAGTGTGTGTTTATAAGAAACACACTTCTCAGTGTGCGTGAATATATATATGCATATATTTGTAACCCCCCCCCCTGCAAAAACGGCCTAGCTACGCCTTTGGTTGCATGAAGATTGGCCCCGACATCATTCTTGCAAATTCTTATGTAAAATGACCTCCTGAATCTGAATTTAACCCATTTTTGCGTATCATGTACTATTTTCTCTATAGCCCCCCAATTTCAATACCATTCGAGAATTTTATATTCATTAATTTGATTTAAAAGAGAAAACGGATTGTTTTAACCAACCAAACGATTGTTTTGACTTTGAGGGGCTAGTGAGGTGAAAATTTCTAGAACATGAACATTTGTAGCAAGGGGGATATTTGGGGGCGTGGGGGGTGTATTTGCAACCTTAAATTTCCAAAAATGAATAGAAAGCATTGGAAGTTTTTTTTATTGCAATTTTTTCTCTTATTTTCTGAATATTAAACCTCCCAGCTCTCCCCCCCCCCCGTTTTTTCGACCAAACACTGAATACCAAATACCGATTTTTTTATTTTTTTATTTTTTTTTATTTTTTTGCACAAAATAAGGAACTGTGATCGTTGTACACATTCCAGACTTTTGTTTTAAATTAAAAATCTTTCCATTCATTTCAACTATAGTATATTTGTAAGTTGTCTACGAAAAATTGGAGGTTTAGTTATGGTCTTAATCCGAACATTAATTTACTTTTTATGCATAAATGTATTACCAATGGCAATGATTTTGAAACCGATTTACCAATTTATTTTTTAATTTATTTTTATTTACTAACACTTTTGACAAAGTAAAATGTTTAAAATAACATCCTCCCTCCAGAATTAGAATAAAAAAGTTCTATCAATTTTTATATTACACCGTAATTTTTGTGTTTGCAGCCACTTTCGGCCCACTAACATTTTCTTCTAACATACGTGCACATCATACATAAGTGTATATATAAATACTGTATATATTAAAGTGACCGGCCCATCGGGAAAATTCCAGGGTTCCCGGTGTTTGTATCCGGCCCTGGGAATTAACTGGCATCCTGGCTGACAGTTTTTTTTTTTTTTTTTTTTTTTTTTTTGTCAGTTTAACAGACTTTTTTTTTTTTCAGTGTATAAATCTAGCGTCATAGCGGTTTTTTTTTGTTGTTATTGTTGTTGCGTGTGATGTTTAATAGATCTTTTTACTGCTACTTCTCTTGCTTTCTCAAGAGGATACAATTCAGTATTGTTCACTGGAGGTTCATATGAAGGTATGCCAAACATTAAGTAAGTGTTTGTAAATTTAGTAAAAGAGTGAGGTGTGTTATTATATTCTTGCTTTGCTTCTTTGTCCAGGGTATTTTACTATCAGATGAGTTTACTTTGCATGTTAATCTACTGACAATTGATTGATTAACCATTTTTTTTTTTCCCGTTACACGGAGGCAGGGCCGTACGCAGAAAACAATCTCGGGGGGGGGAATAAACGGCGAAAAAGGCTAAATTTTTCACAAAAAGGCTTCATCATTATTGTTTTGTTAATTTTAAATTTCGGGGGGGGGACCAGACCCTCTGGTCCCCCCCCCGAAATTTCCCTGGGTACAGCCTTGCACGGAGGCCTGTGTGCCGAGGTGAGCAGTTGTTTTACACACACATTTATCATTTATATGTACAGTAAAATCTCACCACAACGATATCCTCTATAGCGACCTCTATTACGATATTTTTTCATAGTCCTGGCTGAATTCCTTTTAGATTAATGTAAAACAGTTCTCTGTATAACGATATTCTTCACAACGATAATTATCTTTACAACGATGGTAATAGTTGACCCTTACACCACAATAATTCTCTTCGCTACGATATTTTTTTCTGCGACATACAAATTAAATTAAACCTTCCCGAGAAAGAATTTAGGCCCCTCCACAAATAATTAAAATGCCCACCCAATTACAAGCCTAATTCATTGAAAAGGTGAAACATTTGTCACTAGTTGATGGGTACTTTTTTTCTCCTGATGTTCTTGTCTTTGTCAACTACGAGGACACAATTATGGTCAAGGGGGACGTGTCTCAAGGTTAGTATAAGCTAAATAAGCATTCTTCTCAATATTTGGTGGGGATAGTGGTCACTTCTCTTGCCGGCTCGACTGTGTCAACATTGGCTGTCCTTTCTGCCTTAAGTAAGTACACATTTTATGATAATATCTTACCCTTATGTTATAATTATATGTAATTTAATTATTTAACTTTATAGAGAAATATTTCTTTCCTCACTTGCAGTACCGTTGTTGTATGAACCTGCAGTACTATTTTAAAATTACCAAGCACGTACTTAGGGGGATTTCGATTTTTGTTACTAAAATGATAATATAATATTTTTACGAAAAATTCTGGCTTTTTTACCGTTTGGACACCTTCCAAGATGTGTGGTTTCTTTTTTTTTAAATACGTGACTGAAAATTACCTAATAAGTTATAAACTATTAACCATACATAATGTATAAATTTTTTTGTTATTAAAATTTCTTATTAAGTGTTACTCACTGATAATAGGCCCTAATTATACATGTGTGTATTTATGTGTAGTTAAGCTATATAACACCACTACCGCTTCTACTTCCGTCTTTTGCATATTTAACTGTACTGACAAGATTAATCCAATTTCTCCCACTTTCTGCAGTGTGTACTTTTTAGAAAAGGCATTTCTATTTATAAAATATTTTCTTTTCTGGTAAAATTTAATTTATATTTAACAATGTTAAATTATAATTTTTAAATTAACTTGGTTAATTATTTGTTCTTCTGTGCATAGTAAGTTTGTAACTTAAATATATAGTTAATGATAAATAACTAATAAAAAATGCAATAGTTAAATGAAATTGTTTAATCAGCGCTTATGTGATTGTTCGTCATTATGAATTAGCAGTATTGCGTAGCATTTGCATATAAGACATGCAGCTGTCGGATGCAGGATGCAGGTCGGCATGCAGGATGCTCGAATGCATCCTGTAGTCCTTAACGGCCATTCTTTTGCAATATCAGGGAAATGAGCATTCCCTTCTTTTTAAATACATTAACTCCTCCAACGCGCTCTAGGTTAGTCTTGTGTGTCGTGAAGGGAAGTTTACCTCCACAAAATCCCTACAAAAGAATTCTGGTGAACTTTCGAAATCATCTATTATTGAGAGGAAGGGGGCAGGAAGAGTCATGCCGTTATTTTTTTCGTTTTTCTGTGCAAAAACGACTGCAGTTAATTATACGAAATGATGCATGGCTGTGAACTTCTTAACATAGGTGCTCCATTGGACAGCCTTTTCCAAAATTCGAAATATGCAAGGGAGGGGGACAAAACGGATCGTTCCCCCAAAAAAAGATTCATGTACGGAACATAAATACCTTCATTTCAACTTGAGTTTGGATGTTTCGTAAAATGGCTGTTTTAAAGCCGTTTCTATAGCCCCCCAAAATCTAAATATTTAAGCTTATTTTCACTCATGAACGGTGTACTGAAAAAAATCATGTCAATAGGGTACTTCAATGCAAAATTACTGTCCTATACGTTAAAAATTTCAGAAAGGGCCTTGACAAGCTGTACTGTACACTTAAATAAACAATACACCAGTATCCGTTAAGAAACTTTTGCAGAATTCTTTACCATTCATAAAAATCGCAAATGTTGCAGAATGTATCCCTCTTCGAAGATTTTTGACTTCCAATTCTATTTTGAAGAATTTTTTCGGGGGATTTCATAAAAGAAAATAATTTATTATAGTTTTTCATGTGGGTTTCTTTCTCTTTTGTACAGCAGTGGATTCAAGTGATCCTGAGTGAACGCCCTCCTTTGACACAAGCTTTGGAAAATTTTCGATCCACTGTTGAGTTGCGATCCAAAGAAATGAATTCAAATTCCACGATAGCGCATGCAGAGGTTGCTGCCCCATATATACATTTATATATATTCATTTTGTAAAGTACACCTTCAACGTGTCTTTGACCAGTGGCGTGGCCAGGGCGTCCTCTTAAAGTAGAATTTCTTGTCCATTCAGATCCACTGATTGCTGAACTGATAAACAAACCATTGAAATTTTGCAAAAGATGCCATTGATATTAAGATTTTTGAAACGATTTCAGCATTTCCTCGTTTTGTATGAGTTTTTTCTTAGGATGGATTTTCAGACTAGTCAGTATTTTTATTCAGCGAAGGCGTCCACACAGAATAGAGGATGGGCCTCTATTCTGTGAGTGAGGGAAGTTCTTACAAAACTCTACAGAATAATTTTTTTAAATTAAACTTTAAATGACGCGATTATAAATAGAGATGTTAGTGCCGTATGTTTATTTTCATTCTGTAAAGGAGTGCGTTAACAGCAGGGCGTACCCAGAAAAACATTTCGTGGGGGAGGTGACCAAGAGGTGAAAAAGGCTCAATTTTTCACAAAATGTCTTCATTATTATTGTTTTGTTAACAAAATTTTTAGTTTTTTTGGGGGGGGACACCGGACCCCCTGCCTACCCACCCCTGAGTACGGCCTTGGTTAACAGGTTTTGTGACGAAGATAGGGCGTCACGTGAGACCACAAGAGGAATAGCGAGGGCGTAACGTGAGACCACAAGAGGAATAGCGAGGGCGTCGCATGTAGCCACAAGAGACGAAGCAAGGGCGTCACTGGAGGCAAGAAGGGGCGTCCCATTGAGAGAAAATGCCTCGTCAATTTAGAATAACTCTTACATTTGAGTTGATCCCATTAACTATTGCAAAAACCATCTGGAATGAAAGTTCTAGGTTGTTTACATTCTTTAAAAAAACTTGCAATGTAATAATAATAAACTTTGTTTCGAAAAGTAAATATTTTCCATAAATACAGCGTGATCTGTTTAAAAGTGTAGGGTAGGTGGAAGCAAAGGTTCGCGATTTTCAATTATAAACTCATTTCTGAAAAATTGCAGCACGTTATGAACCTAAACTTTTTATTAAAGTATAGCTTAGACCTTTGCTTGTCATTGTAAATGAGCACTTTTATCTAAAATAGGATACATAAAAACCTGGAGTGACTTTCACACATTTTGTGTATTTTCGGATTTTTGCCCCATCCAATGGGCTCGAGACTGGAGTTGTTCCGAAATAGAGAGCTCTCACGGTTACAATGAAACAATTTCAAAAATTTCTGATGGCAACTTCTACTTTTCGTCTGGAAAGTGGACGAGCGCATTGAAAAATCATGGAATGCGTTTCAGTTGCACTTCTATTAGTTTAACATTTCTACTGTCTATTCCAGCGAATGAATGCGAATGGTGTCCGTGCACTTTTTCTCTGTGTTGACTTGGGTTCTTTACCAGACTCTGCTTTGCAAATGTTTTAAGCCGCCCATTTTCGTCATAGGTGTGTCGTTCTAACTCCATTTATGATTTTTCAATGCGCAGGAAAGAAGTGGGCGATGCCATTGGAATTTTTTTTGCTGTCACAGTCACCGTGAGAGCTCTGCTGTCTTCAACAACCCCAATGTGGAGCACGTACCTCTAGATAACTCTATCTCAAACCTCTTCTCGATGGGTTAAACGGAGCTTCAGCTAGAGTTTCATACATCGGGGAAGTATTTTTATGACTACACTTCAGGGGCGTAGCAAAGGAGGGGGGGTTAGGGGTGTCATAACCTCCCATGAGGAATTTTGCCATACAAAATGTATATTTTTTACTCCCTTATCACACACATGTATGTATATATGTGAGTGGCACTAGTCGTAACTCCCCCCCCCTTCATGAAAAATTTCTGGCTACGCCCCTGAACGCTGTACATCAATTTCGTTGTCATCTACGCACATTTACGGTCGTTAGATTCCGGACAGACGGACAAACCCAAATCATAAACACTTTTTTGGTCCCTGTTGGGAAAAGCGTTCATAAAAACAAAACTCAAAGGAACTGGAATAAATGATTTTATCAGCCGATTGTTACGGAATTTCCTAATGGAATGTAACAAGAGTTAGAAAGTTTTTAGCTTAATGATTCCTATAAAGTGCAGTTGTAAAATGGAGAGGAAGTTAATAAAATAGGCACTTTTTTTCATAATATGAAGTACCTCGTTGAGTACTCATAACCAAAAAAGGACTATTTAAAAAAATGAACCTTAGTCATTCGCTGGAAATGAGAGTCGTTGTTCGAGATATTCAGTTCCGTATTTTTTAAATGACGTTAAAGTAAAGGAAATGGTTGGTTGGTTGGTTGGTTGGTTTTTTTGGCACAAGGTCCAGAGAGGACATACTGCGCCAGACGTTGAGTTAAGTCAAATAAAGATGTGTTCAGTATAAAAGGTGTCATAAAACCTAGTAAAAGCTAAAATGTAAAGGTGATAAAGGAGACAAGTAAAATTCAAAAGTGGATAAAAGAGGTAAAACCAAAGGCATATGGATGGGGGCTCCCATCCAGATGCCAGTCAGGCTAAAGTGGACATTTCATACTGAATAAAATATGTTTGTGCGCCGAAGAAAGGCAAACAAGTTATGGTGTGGGATATCACCCAATATGTCGTCTAGTTTGGGATGAGAAGAGTTAAAAAATATTTGGTAAAGATCATTAAAAGCAGAGCAAGAGGTTAAAAGATGATGTATGCTAAGTTGAGTATGACAATGTGGGCATTCAGGAGCAGGTTCGCCCAAAAGGAGGTACTTATGGGTTAGTCTCGTATGGCCAATGCGAAGACGAGTGAGAGTGACATCGTGCTTGCGGTACGGTTGAGTGGACCAGTGGGTAAGGGCTGGCCGGTTAGAGTGAAGTTTGTTTTCGGTTTCACAGTCCCATATGTGATTCCAAGTGCCTTTTGTTAGGGAAGAGATGCCAGACTTTATATCCGTATAGGGCAGATCACAGTTATATGGGACGGTAGAATGCCTGGCCAAACAATCTGCTTTTTCGTTTCCGGTAATCCCAATATGGCTAGGTACCCAGCAGTAGAGGATAATGTAACCACGGTTCATCAGTCTCTTGTGCATGCGTAAGACTTTCAAAATATAACTATGAGTGAGGGAGCCGGATTTCAGATTCTCCAAGACACTTAATGAGTCAGAGTAGAGGATGAAATGTTTGGTATTTGTTCTCGAGATGTAAAGAAGGCTTTCATAAATAGCTATTAATTCGTCTGTAAATATGGAACAAAACGAAGGTAGGGTGTAGTTGTAAGAATGATTATGATGTACATAAGCAAAGCCAACGTGATTATGAGATTTTGAGCCGTCAGTATACAGTTCTTCGAAGTTTTGATATTTGCTTTTATGGTCTAGAAATAGCTGTTTATATATTATGGGGTCAGTGTTTGGTTTTGTGAAGCCTTCGAATGGTTGTAGGTAGGGAATCTGCAATTTGGTCCATGGTGGGACTTCATGAAATGAACAAGTAGATACTTTAAGATCCTCCAAGTGGGTACCGACTACACTCCTACGGATCCTAAGTCCGAAGGGGGGAGTGCAGGAAGGGCGATTTGCATAAAACTGGTCCAGTTGGGTATCTATGAAAGAATCCTTTAAGGGATGTGAAGAATGAGAAAAGATGCGAAAATAGGTATTCAATGACAATTTGTGGCGTATGAGAGTGAGAGATGGTTCATGGCAGGTGACGTAAAGGCTATGTACAGGTGATGTCCTAAAAGCTCCAGAGCATATGCGTAGTGCAGTATGATGCACGGTGTCAAGTTTTTTTAGCATTGATTTAGAGGCCGATCCATAAACGCAGCTTGCATAGTCCATTTCGAAACGGATGATGGCTCGGTAGATCCGCATGAGAGCATCCCGCTCGGCTCCCCAAGAGGTATTGGTTAAAACCTTTAAAATGTTCAGTTTTTTTTCGCATTTTCTACGAATGTCAGAAATATGATTAACAAACGTAAGTTTTTTGTCAAAAGTTAAGCCTAAAAATTTAACAGAGTCCTTGATAGTGATTTTAGTATGATGGAGGTAAAGTTCTGGATCCGGGTGGATCCCACGCTTCCGGCAGAAGTGAGTACAAGTTGTTTTTTCTGCAGAAATATTATACCCATTGGTATTGCACCATTTTTGGATGTGATTGATAGTGGTCTGAAGCTGCCGTTCTATGTAACGCATGTCTTGCCCCTGACAGGAGATCTGTAGATCATCAACATATAGGCTACCGTGTACTGTCGGAGGGAGCTGGTTAAGGATATTGTTGATTTTTATAGAAAAGAGGGTGACGCTAAGGACAGAGCCTTGTGGTACACCCTCTTCTTGTACAAAGTTATCTGAAAGGGTGTCCTTGATGCGTACTTTGAAGTTCCGGAGTGAGAGAAAATTTTTGATAAATATAGGTAGGTTTCCACGGCAGCCCATATTGAAGAGATCACGCAGTATGCCATATCTCCAGGTGTGGTCATAGGCTTTTTCAATATCAAAAAATATTGACACAAGATGGTTTTTTCTTAAGAATGCGTTACGGATTTGAGTTTCTAAATGTAAAATGTTATCTATGGTGCTTCTGCCTTTGCGGAATCCACTCTGGAAAGGGTGTATATGGCCCTCAGTTTCTCTTTTCCAGGTTTGGGTATGGGGATGACCATTGCATTTCTCCACTCCAAGGGAAAGGCATGCTCATTCCATATTCTGTTGTATTGCTGTAAAAGACTAACTAAAGAATCATGGGAGAGATGTTTAAGCATTTCATTAGTGATGCCATCAGGGCCAGGGGATGTGTTAGATGACTGGCTTAAACTGGCTTAAACTTCCTTCAATAATGTTTGGTAATATGGTAGATAGCAAGGTGAAGGTCTGCCAGTCTGCTTTATTATGTATGTATCTGGGTATGTTAGTGGTTTGGTTGACATTCTGATATAAGGGTGAGAGAATGATCGGAAAGTGATCGCTGTTATGCAAGTCACCAGAAACTGAGAAATTATAGAAGGGGAGGATTGAAGGAGAACAGATGGCAAGGTCGATGGCATGAAAGGATTTAGTTGGATGATGAAAGTATGTATTGTCGCCGTTATTCATAATACATAGAGAGAAATCAGTTGTAATTTGTTCTATTTGTTCACCTCTAGTATTGGTATCTTTGCTGCCCCATAATGGGCTATGGCCATTCATGTCACCAAGGAGTATAAATGGTGTTGGAAGTTCATGCATAAGATTATTGAGAGATGTTTGGCTAATTGTTTCATTGGGAGGGAGATAAATGCAGCAGATGGTAGTGAGCTGTTTTAATTTGACACGAGCGGCAACTGCTTGGAGATTGGTATTCAGATTGACTATTATGTAGGGATAGTTATTGTTGACTAACAGGGCCACACCACCAGAGGCCCTGTCACTCAGTTCGTAGTCTTTCCGAAGGATTGTATATTTGCTGATGGTAGGATGTTTATCGGGTTTGAGATAAGTTTCTTGAAGAGCAAAGCAGGCGGGATTGAGGTCATAGAGAAGTGTTTTAAGGTCATCAATTTTATTTTGAAAGCCGTGGCAGTTCCATGAGAGCAACAATGCCATAATTATGTAATGTTATGGGCATTGTGCGTCTCCTTTGTAATCCCTGCAGAGATATCAGGCGGTTTTATTTCTTCGTGTTCCATCGATTCTTCATCACTAATATCAGTTTCAGATGGATCTAGTTTTAAAATTGTGTCATCAATATGTGGCTGTGGAGGTACTTTTTTCTTGCTAAATTTGTTATATTTTAATTTGTAAGTAGATGTTTTACTAAGCTGTGGTCTGATTTGGGTAGAGCTATTACTTGTTACCTTTTTTTTAGGTGGAGATTTTGGAGCTGTAGAGCAAGGTTTGTTCTGCTTAAGAGTACTTTGTTTACTTGTTATGGTATTGATGGTGGAAATATTTGATGGAAAGTCGGTTTGAATGGCTATTGATTTCGTAGATTTTACTATTGCAGCATAGGATAGGCCAGGTTTTGGTGTACGATCTTCTATTATTTTACGAGCTTCAGGGTATGAGATTCTTTGTGTAGCACGTATTGACTGGATTTCTTTTTCAAATGCCCATTTTGGGCATGACTTTGAATATGATGGATGTTCCTGTTTACAGTTGACACATTTTGCAGCTGCAGAGCAGGTATCACTGTCGTGGTCGGAGGCACCACAACGAGCGCAGGCTGGTGATCCACGACAGGAAGTTTTAGTATGACCGAACTTTTGACACTGGAAGCAACGGATAGGATTTGGTATATATGGTCTAACGGGACATAATAGATAGCCAGCTTTAATATGGGATGGAATTGTGGGACACTGGAAAGTCAGAATAATATGTTTAGTGGGTATAATTTGGTTATTGCGTCGAATAGTGATTCGACGCACAGCACATACTTTTTCATCTTTTAGGTTTTCTAATATTTCGGCTTCAGAGCAGTGCAAAAGTTCAGGTTCTGATACTACTCCTCGTGAGATATTTAAGGATGCATGGGGTGTCACTGTAACAGGTTTTATGCCAAAGTTTTTAATCTTCATTATTTTGGATGCTTGTCTATTGCTTGATACTTCAACTAATAGGTCTCCAGATCGTAATTTTTTAACATTTTTGACTTCTCCTACATTGTCTGTGATACATTTGTGTATTAAGAATGGTGATGTTTCATTAAAGGTACCTTCAACATAGTGGATGATGAAGAATCGAGCGTTCATATGTGAAAGTTGTGCATCAGTGTTTTCATTAGGAGTGGACAGTGGATTTAAGGTATGCGGAACATTGACGTTTAACAAAGAATTTTTCATAGCCATGTTGGGGGAATTGAGATTCGGACCCGACCGCACCACCCACCCCGGAGCCCAACGAGGGGGTGTGCAATTGCACACCAGTGCTAATCGGGTCTATACGCGCTCAGTACATCCCTTAGGCAGCGTCCACCCTTAACGACGTGCCCAGTAGATGTCCGATTGCTTGATCCCTAGCAGTTGATCGAAATCTGTACCACCAGCCGATTGATATACAGGGGAACGCTGTATACCTCCCGTTTACCCGAAGCCGAGGCCAAAGCAATGTGTTGAGGTTTCTCCCGTGTCTGTGGAAATTCCGTAATGATGATTTCCTTTACGGGAACACCCCTCAATTACCAGGATCCCCATTTCCGGGGACACGGGTCTCCACGCACGGCAAACACGTGGGCAGTTTAACCGCCAATAGAAGCTGACGTAACAGAGCGACCGCAGCTTCTAAAGGGGGGCCCACACCTCCAAGGAGGAAACTACACTGAGGGAGAAAGCGAAGGAGAAAGCAAAGTAGAGAGGAGGGTAAACAAAAGAGGAGTGAAGGATCGCTGGGGCCCCGGGATTGCGACACCGTGAAAACCTAAAGAAGGTCTTCCCCCTGAGGGGCGTCTAAGAATAGATCGTGGGCGTTCCTGAGTTAAGGACACAAGGAACATGAATTGGCTCCATTTTTCGAATTTTTAGTCATCTGTCTAAAAATCCAGCAGACCAGGACGATTCCATACACGTATAATTTATGTCGGTTTAGAATACATAAACATTCAAAAAATGGGTCTTTTAAAAAACAAACACACACCGTTTGGCTACAATAAAGGTTTGCAGTTTAGCCTTTTTCTCAAAATGTGTTTTTTTTAAATTGCTTTGGTACACTTTTCTAAAATTTGTTTCAGGTGAACAGTCGACACTTTCCAGAATTGCTTCACTCACTTGTTTCTTTAAAAATACCTACAATCAAAGAACTCGGTAAAAAAATTTTGAAAATAATGTCTTTATGTTCCGTTGACTGTTAGGATCCTTAAAATTATTTGGTTGAGTATTTTTAATTTCATTTCTTTTTAGCCAAAATGAAAATCCTATTATTCTCATATAGTCATGTTTTCTCATATGATACCCAATTTGAAGGTGATCAGCTCAGTAGTTTTTTTTATAAAAGTGTACCCAACTGACAAGCTGTTGAAAAAATGTGTTTGAGATACTAAAAAAGTGAATGAGTTCTTAAGCACTAATTTATGAATCCAATTATTTTTTCTTAATTTGATATAAAGAGTATATTGTGTACTAGCTGCGTGCCCGTTCTTCGCACGGTAAAGAACGAAAATTTTCCTTTCATGTGTAATTCGAAATTATTCAATATGTTGAATAAAAAAAAAAAAGAGCGAAATTATTTGACTCTTAATGTAAAGTTTGTGTCATGAGTACTAACCTGATCATTCCAGTATAATGACTCAAAAAACTACGTCAGTGTCATTCACTATCAAAAAAGTGGAAAGCTTAATGGTTTGCAGAGAACTCCTGGCTTTCAAAATGTCTTATTTCTACATCATACTGTTTTTTAGGCTCAAGTTGTAGCATTAAATACCTAAGACACTACATGAAATGGAGCACCATTTATTTCTTTCCGAAAATGTACCATATAAGGAAAGTATTGTAATCATGAAAGAATTCGACTTCGAGATTTTGGTGTATTTACACGTTTTGAGGTCTTCTGAATTCATTTATGCTATTTTCAAGAGATGTTTTTAAAATAGCTGCGCACCCGCTCTTCATACGGGAAGAAGGGAATATTTTACTACTAAAATCATATCTGCATGTGACAAAACAGAATTTCATTTTTAAAAAAGTTCAAGTAATCTCCTCTGTTGAAATGACTGCGGGATATATTAACGCACATTAGAATTACTTTTCGTTTAGTTGGTTGTAAGACAACCGTTGAAACAGGACACTTTTAATTTCATGAAATATTTATTAACGTGGTACATTGCGATTTATTCATATTATCTTTACAAATCTAATAATACTACTTATTACGTACATTAATACTATCTATATTCGCTTCTCCCTCTTCAAGGCTCCCTTTAAAGAAGCAGCTTAGATTATTTGGCCTCAATGGGATCTTGTGATTCTGTGCAATTTACGCATTAGCATAAATAATAATCATTTCACATAATGGTTGCTATTAAGGAAACTCTCCATATATATTTAATTTATACATAGTTTTATAAGATTGGCGTATTTAGCGCCGCAAACCATTTCATCTTATTGTGGGGAGAAAATATCCAAGGGAGGCCATTTTAAATATCCATGTATCTAATATAGCGATATCTTTTATATCCTCCATAGTCCTGTCTCCTGAAAAACATCAAAATGTGTAATCTCGAGGAGCTACTTATTCCCGCTTTAATTGTGACATGGCGCAGAGTTGCACAGTTTACAAATTTCACGCATTTTTTTAATTTATGACGTCACTGTTTGACTGCCGTAAAGGATACCCCAGTTGGATGAGGGAGTTAATTTCGATATTTCGCATAGTAGTTTTCAAACGGTATCATTAAAACTTTGCGTTATGTAGGACCTATATGGAGGAACGTAATTCAACGTTAAAAAAAAAACTATACTCGCAGCCTGCATGCATATGTTAGGCAACGTCTGCGCCATAATTAAATGTCAAAAATAAAAATAGTAAATAGAAAAATTTTAATATATCGCGCTTTGAAACGAACTTTGTAATTTTTAAAATGAACATTTTCAGCGCCGTGAAAACATTTCAATTTTTAAATAAGCACCGGATTAAAATACCACTTCTAATAATAA
>JAWZYV010001048.1:0-18318 GCA_038373885.1 Cheiracanthium punctorium | reverse complement strand
GAAAAGCAGTTTACAGATGTCGCACACATAACAGTAGAATCGTCCAGCAAATTTATCAAATATATTTAAAAATGTATCTGATTTTACTTTTTCTTTTTTTCAGGAAATGTATCAATTTACTTGCAGAGAGAAGTCCTGTGTATCTGTATTGCATCATTAATGTTTAGAAAAGATAATTTGTAATGTATATACTACTTTTCTAAAATAAAATACTTTATGGCATAAATAATTTGTTGAAAACTTTTACTAAAAAAATTTTTTTTCATGTTTTTTAACTTTTTGAGCATGTATCTGTGTGTGTATGAGTGAACACGATAGCTCCTAAATGGTGCATTCGATTGAGCTCAAATTTGGTATGTATCTTATAGACCATTGCCATGCAAACGTTATTGATTTTGGTGTATATATGACTTATAAATTTTTTACAGGGCTACAAAAAAAATTTATGGCCTATGGATAGAAATTCTTCATTTCTATCTATAGGCCTAAGTGTGTTAGTGTCTGAAGTGTGCTGGTGTCTGAATGATGCATTCAATTGAGTGCTAATTGGTTATGTATGTTATAGGTTTCAATCACATGACCTGCATAGATTTTGGTGTGCATAGAGCTGATAATTTGTTCATGGGCAGTGATCCATCTAGGATTTTTTCAGATGAGTAAAAATACTCCTTAACCTTTTTAGAAGTATTTTCTATTCCAAACAAGTAATTAAAACAACGAACATGCTAAATTTTCAAATACATAATTAAATAGCATTTGACACATAAATAATAACTGATTTTTATATCTAGGTACATAAATATCAGTTCAACAAAAACTAGTACAAAAATTGATTTTTAAAATTTAAAATCAGCAAATCATAATTATTTATCAAAATATACCTAATTTTATATGGAAAAGCAATGCGTAAAAACACATATTCCGAAATTTCTAAGGTGTGTATTCACATCTAGAGGCGTTGTTGCGATCACTGTTCACGGGGTTAAAAAAAAAAAAAAAATTCTCATACATAATGGCCTACAGATGCAAATCATTTATAGTGCGCTAGTGCCTAAATGGTGCATTTTAATAAAAGTTCATAGGTCACAGTCACACAACCTGTATAGATTTTGATGTGGGTAGAGCACAGATGTTAAGTACAGTGCTACGAAATATTCTTATACATTATGGCACAAATTCTTGAAAGTGTAGTAGCATCTAAAGAGTGCTCAATTAGGTACGCGTGTTATAGGTCACTGTCTTGCACACTGTATAGATTTTAGTATGTGGAGGGCTTGCAGTTTTTTTTTTTTTTAAATTTATTATATAGGGCTACAAAAAATTATTCTTATACATTGCGGCCTATACACTCAAATTATTTGAAGTACACTAGTGTCTGAATACTACATTTGATTGAGCTGATTAAATTTATTTAAATGCTTGGTAAGGATCAAGAGTTCGGAAAGTCAGTGGAGTTATTCCAGTTTTTTTCTTAAGTATAAAATGAACTGCCGAAAATAAGCTAATATTTTTTCACCCTCTCTGAAAACTGTCTCAAACAAAAAAAAGGTTCTATAAAGAACCTTTTATTTTGTTTGAGATTCATAGAGGGGGAAAAGAAATCCAATGTACAATTTTAGTATGACAAATTTCAGGGAACCACGATCAGATTTGTAATTTATTAAGATTTTTTTTTATGACTTTATGATAGTAAAAATTACTTTTTCATATTTTAAGATTTTCTTTTGCAAAAAAAGCAGTCATAAGTTAAACACTTATTTTAAAACTCATTAAAATTAATAAAATTCAATTTATTAATAGGAATATTGCATATTAATTCGCAAACCTTTGTGAAATAAAAAGAGGGGTTACTGAATATTTTCCCCGAAATATACTGAAATGTTACACATCTATTCACCTTTTATCTGGAAACCCTTGCAAAAAAAAAATTGGAAAATATTTAAATATTTTTCCAAAATATGCAGAAACATTTATAAATACCGTACCCGCCTAGTGCAGAAACGTTCCTGCAATTTTAAAATACAAGAGCTGCCCCATATTTTAAGGTAACACTTCCGATTCTTTTTTTTTTTTTACAGTGTAGCTAATAATTTTAATTAACTAATTTTGTAACTTTTAAGTCTAAATGGTTTGGATTTTTCCGAGAATACCAGGTGTCACTACCTATGCTAGTAGTAAAGTGTATGTGTGGTTCCAGATAATTTTGAAAACTCTGTTGCTACACATTTGGGAAAAAAAAAATGCAAAATAGCTACAATAGCATTCAAAATCAGATTATTTTTTAATGCACCATTTAATGCTCTATTTGTTTTATATTTATGCATTTTCATTTATTTTCAAGAGTTTTTCTAGAAGTGACTTTCCTTTAATGGTTCAATTTAACAACTTATGGCAACAATGCATTCTTGTAACTGTAGTGTTTAAAATAGAATCTGAAATGAGTTATTTTTAATTTAAGTGAACAAGATTAAAAGTATTGAGTGTAGTTTTCATTATTACAGCAAAACTTGGATAACTCGAGCATGATCAATTCAAAATTTCAACTTTGAATTATTCAAGTTTGACTATATAAATAAGAATTATTATTATTATTTTTGCAAGAAGATCGCTTTTGTGTTGCTTTCTAAAATGTGTAGTTCAAAAATGAACCCTAGCAGAGCAGAGAAAAGGCTCTCTGATGTTGGATAATTCCTCATTTGTTTTTCACTATTAGGATACCTATGCTTAAATTTTTATCCTGCAATTTAGTGCCAACTATTTATAAAACAATTATTTAGTTGCCAGATTCTAACCAAAGAAAAAAAAACAGTAAATAAATAAAATAAGCGTGCAGGAAAATAAAAGGTGAAATTTTCAGCATTTGTTTTCTCCCCCCATATTTTTCTCTTGATCTGCTGCTGAGTTCAACAATGTTTCATTATACTGGAAATCGAATACTTTGTGTATTTCTAAAATGATAGGAAAAGTGTAAAATTCTCTCATTTTCTTTCTCCTTTTTAGACAGACTGCAGGTTGTCAAGCTCTGCTATAGATAATTTTTTGCTTTAGAGCTCTAATGGCATGATTATAAATGATATGTAAAAGTTTTCATTACAAATACACTCATCCTCCTATCTTTTCATGGGAAAAGAATACTTATTTCTCTTGTTGAAATAAGTGGGGCACATGATGCGGGTGCTGTGCTAAAGGGGGTGCCAAGATCAATTATCGCTCCTTGGGAGGGGAACCCTAATTAAGGTTTGACCCCAGGTGTCGTATACAGTAGTTGCGGCTCCGGTAAGTACTAGTGTTCTTGAAACAGCTCTCAATTATTACTCACACAGAATGTTTAATTCAGACCTTTAATATTTTAATTTACTGTTGAACTGAAGAGTTATTTGTGTCTATTAAGATTATTTTAAAGTATGTCATACTTATATCTCTAAGTACAGATTTTGAACACAAAAAGTTCAGATTCAGTGATTAAAAAAAGAAAAATCAATTTTTATTCTTGTCAGAAATATTTCTAATTTTGTTTGTCTGTGGTTGTCAGTGTCACAAAAAGTTAAGTAAATGAACTAAGCACTTTTACATGTCATCATAAGGCCACCAACAGTTATGCTGGTAATGTTACTTATTTATAAAATATGGCTACTTTTACAGAAAGATGTTCCAGTTTTTCTCTTAATTTACAGAAATAGTATTTTTAGTTATTTCCTATATTACTATTATATTTCTCCAAATGTTTAAATGTTTTTATACATATATTTAAATATTTTAATACATTTACAAAAATATAATAGTAATAATAAAATAAATATAATACCAAACTACTTACTGGTATTATATTTATTTTATGTATTACTATTATATTTTTGTAAATTTATTAATTTTTTTTAAAGTATTTGTATAAAAAAATTTAAACATTTGGAGAAATACGATAGTAATATATGAAATAACTAAAAATACTATTTCTGTAAATTAACAGAAAAACTGCAGCAAAATGTTGCCAGAATGTAACATCTTTCTGTGTACAGAAAGTTTCTGTATACAGAAGAATTACTGGCAGCAAAAAGTTGCCAGAAAATTTGTGTATACAGGAATTTTCTGTATACAGAAGAATTACTGGCAGCAAAAAGTTGCCAGAAAATTTCTGTATACAGAAATTTTCTGTCGACAGTAATAAATGTTATTCAACAGAAAGATTCTGTAACCCTTACAGATAGTTTCTGTATACAGAAATCAACTGTAAAACGCTGCTTGGAAACGACTTTTATATGTATACGGAAAATTTCTGTAGGGAACAGAATTTTTCTGTCATATAACATACAGCTCCTGGCAACAGAAAATTTCTGCCTACAGAATATTTCTGGCAACTTTTTGCTGCCAGACTTTTTCTGTTGATTTACAGGAATATTTTTTGCAGTGCATAACTGTATAATAATATATAGGAAATTTAGAGGAAAAGATAACCAAAGATAAGATAATACAAAAAAAAATTGTTTAAATTAAAAAAAATTGATATTTTAAATAATAATGTCACATTAACAAAAATATTTGATATTTTTGTTAATGTGACATAATGTATTATGTCAGCAAATTTATTATTTGTCAATAATTAAAAGTTAATGTGTTAATTTAGGCATCAGAGGTCAATTTTATATCAGTAAAATTTGTGTTGTCATTCATTAGCAAAACGTTAACTCCAGCAATGTTACTCTAATTTTTGTGACTATCTTTTCCGTTATGTATTAATAATATTGATACTTAACGATGCACTGTATGTACTGCATATAACTGTACAATACAACAAAACTTTCTGTTAAATAACGGAAAAATTGAAATACGGAAACTTTATAGACCTAGGAAATTACCCTGATAATAACGGAAAAGGTAAATAACCAAAATACGTTACAATGCTGAAAAATGTCCGTTCAAAAACGGAAAAAATAAAATACGGAAGTCCGTTCAAATACCGTTCAATCTGTGAAAAAACGGAAAAAGCAAAATACGGAAATTATTAATTTCACATAATTTATCCGGTAAAAAACGGAAGATTTAGAATACTGAAATATGTTATTGTACCGAAGAATATACTGTAAAAAAACGGAAAAATCAAAATACAGAATTTTGTTATTTCACGGAAATTATGCAGTAAATAACGGAAAACCCTTAAAACGGAATTTTGAAAATAACGGAAACTGTCCAGGAATTTACAGAAATAAAATTCCGTAAATATACGGAAAAAGTACTGGCGTCTGAGCTGCCAGTACTTTTTCCGTATTTTCACGGAAAATTTTTTACAGTGTATATTCAGAAAATAAAAGAAACCATCGACAAATATTCACACGTGGTAGTGAGTGGATAATACGTCAAACAAGTAACCGATTTCGACCCACCACTTAAGACCATCGTGCACATGCGGCGTACGTGCAAGTTAAATCCGTGATTCCGAAAGTCTTTTTGACTGTCGCTAGCAGTTTCCAAGGGATGCAAATATTCAGAAGTCCCTCATATTTTGACGAGTAAATTATATTGGAAAATGCAAGTTGCTTCAAACGACACATTTCAGTGTTTTTCTCTGTCCTGGAAAACAAGCAAGAAATATTGAAAATAAAATAAAGAACATATATTCTTATGGCCATCATTGACGTATATGAGCAAGGGTTGCGAAAAATAATTCTTCCTGACTGGGTTCTGCTGAGTTGGGGGAGGGGGGG
Organism: Cheiracanthium punctorium; assembly: GCA_038373885.1. Classification (NCBI taxonomy): domain Eukaryota; kingdom Metazoa; phylum Arthropoda; class Arachnida; order Araneae; family Cheiracanthiidae; genus Cheiracanthium; species Cheiracanthium punctorium. The sequence continues at coordinate 12,619 of JAWZYV010001048.1, read as the reverse complement.
GGGCGACTAAGCCTTTCCTACAAAAATTTCAGCCCCATTCTAGAAAAAATTTACATTGCAAGAGTATGAGATGGAGGCGTTCAAATCACATTTCTCGAAATATTAAAAAAAAAAAAAAAAAAAAAAAAAAAAAACATTCATTTAGCTAACAATAATACTAACTTTAAGTGGAACTATACACATAATTTTGTTGAATGTAAGGGAAAAAGGGTACCAATATGAGAGGAAATTAATTTAATTAGAAAGCAATATTTTTGAATCCTTTTAAAATTTTATTAGTCCTCCTTTGTTTTTCAAAACTGGCTGCACGTGCTATGTCAAGCAATTTATGTGTGGTCTTAAGATCTCATTTATGATTACCACACATAAATGACAAATTATTATTTTTCTTTATTGTAATTTATTCTTCCGTATGATATTTACCTTTTTAAAAATTTTAAAAATTAAAAGAAAAGAAAGAAGAATGAAAGGACACAAAAGTAAAATGGACAATATTAGTATAATGAATTAATAACCCAACAATAAAACTAACACACTTATTGTGTGTTAAAAAATAAATTGCTCCTAAAAGTAGAAAATAACAAAGAAAGCATATTTTATACGATTTAAAATTTTATAACTATGCCTAAAGCTATGCCTAAAATTTTATAACTATAACTAAAGTAAAATGACTAGAAACTGTAAACATATATAGGACCGTAAAAATAGGGAGACATGGTGGGGCAAATAGGAAAATGGTTAAGTTCTGAAATTTTTTGAGCTAAATCTTTTTTAAAAACTGTTTTAACAACACATTTTTTTAATGTTGAAGAGATCGTGTGACTATAGTATTAATTTCCATCTTGTGTGCCTCTCCAAACACGTACTGTGTTCCTGTTCCCCAAAGCGCCGGCCTCGTCAAAATGTAATTAGCGATTTTCGAAACTGCCCCTCTACTGTTCGTGGGAATGTTAAAAAGAAGTATTGCCATCTCACAGCATGTGGTGTCCAGCCAGACCCCGTTTTCTAAGAAAAGGGGACAGGTTCTCGAAGATCCCCTCCACGGTAAAGCGGCAGCGGCATCAATCTGCTGAGAGTCTGGAGGAGAGAGGATAGTCTGTTCTGCTCTACTATAATCACCCATACAAAGTAAGTTAACTTTACACTTTTTTTAGCTACATAAATATCTTGCACTAATACTTTTTATAAGAATGTTTTTCATTATCAGAGCCTGATCATAGGTGGACGGGGCCCCGGGGAAAGAGGTTATTTTAGGCCCCCTATACTGTCACAAGTATTTTAACTTATTTTTGTTTGCTGTTGCATTTTCCCGACATAAAAATAAAACATTTTTAAAAAATACTAAAATTGAATTAAAAATTACCTATTTATTTATACTTATTTAGAACAAGATTTTGCATTTAAAAGCGATTTTAATATTTTTTTTAGCCCGTTTGTGTGTGTGTGTGTGTATGGCCATACCATACGTTTCCAAAAACTCCCAACTTCTTGTTTATGGATCCATGAGTCTTAAAGACCATTGAATTAGAAGAACAGTAAATAAATCCCTAAGTCCATTTATTGTCAAAAATTATGCTATAGATATTACAAAGGAAATTTAGTTGCAAAAATTTTATTATTGCAGTATTTATGAATATGTAATAAATCATGATAACAATAAATCGGGAGATTTGGGAGCCCTTATTTTTCTGGGGCCCAGGTCCTATAGTCCCGCATGCCCGAGTAATAATCAGGTTCTGTTCATTATACTAAAAAATTTCTCAATTTCAGCTGCCAAATTATGTTTTATTAGCAAATCATTCTATTTTTGATACTGATGGTTGGCTTATATATTATATATAAGAAGGCTATTTCACTTTATAAAAAATTCCTTTGGTTCCAAAATCACATAAAGAATATATTTCATTTGAAATTTAGAATTCTTAAATGTTATTGATGTATACTAAAATATTAACTTTTTAATAATGTAGATAATTGATCATTTTATTTATTACTTTGTTCATGCAGCTAAGTGCCTAATACCTTAAATATTAAATGAAGTTAGTAAACTGTACATTTTTATTTGATTATTTGGCTTATTTTCAGAAATAATTTGTAGTGTATTGCTTTTAAAAATTACTTAGATGATTTTTTTTTTAAATTTTCTCATGCACTTGAATTGCTATGCTGCAAATTAAAAGTCAAATTTTAGGGTCTGGTAAAGTAAATGGAATTTTAAGAAGTGTGCAACTCTAAATCTTAACGAATAAATTGTAAAGAAATTACTATTTGGTCTTCACTAAAGAAGATTTTTTTTAAATAATAATTTTTTAAAAATAATTATTGATGTAGACCAAAATCTGAGGTCAAAGTTTTTGATGACTAATTTCAGTTTTTTCCATTCCTTCTTCAGAATAAATATTTTTTCTTTAGCATTGTTCTTTTTAACCTACAATCCCATGAGAGTGAAAATTTATACCTACTTTAATTAAAAATTAATTTTTTAACCTTATCCCCCCCCCCCCCAAAAAAAAATCATTTCAAATTTTTCACTTCGAGTACAGATTTGGATATGATTGAAAAAAAAAAGCAAAGGAATTAAAAGTTGAAACAAAGAATACTCTGATTAGTTTAAAAATATTTATGAAAGCAAACAAGAAATAAACTTAACATTCTAGAATTTTAAAAAAGAAATAAAAGCTTTGCAATTACTCACAGAACCTTTAAAAACTTTTACCTTTCTTTGAAAAAATATTCTAGATATTGTAACTGCTTTTCAGATATTCTGCTCTTCTCTATGGCAAAGTTGCTTTTTTTATTGGGGGGGGGGGCAACTAATGTATTTAGAATCGTATAAATTATTTGCTTAATATTTATATATTTTCATAATATGAAAGTTACTTTATTAAGCTTTCCTTTTAGAAATATGTATTTAGTTTAACATATTTTAATAATATTAAGGTGTAATTTACATTTATGAGCCCTAATCTCAGTATGCTTTAATACATCTGCTTAAAATATCCTGTGTTGTAAGTTTTCAATGTTTTTTAGGTGTTTTATGTTTGAACAGAAAATATTTTTGACATTCTTTTATGTTTTCGTATCCATAAGTCATAATTGCTTAACTGTTTTGAATAACAATTGCAATATTTCGTAAGATTTCATTTTTCTGCATAATTACTTAAAGGAAAAAAAGAATTAAAACAATTCTACTATGAATGTGTGTCAGTGGCGTAGCCAAAGGGTGGGGGATAGGGGGTCACAACCTCCCCCCCCTCCCTATGAGGAATTTTTTGCCTTACAAAATGTATATTCTTCACTCCCTTATCACACACGCGTATAGGTATATATGAGTTGAAGTAGTCGTAACCGCCCTCCCCATGAAAAATTTCTGGCTACGCCACTGGGGTGTGTGTATGTATATACTCGTATATATATGAAAGATGTTTTCCAAAACAAACACTAAAAGTAAAAAAATGATTATATTTTATAGAAATTTTTTTACTAATCTAAATATACGGAATTTTACAATTTGTAGTATTTGTTAGTAATTTTTCAAATATCTTTTTAACCCTGGAAAAATATGTTATTTAGATATTCATTTTTAATATTCATGCAACAGTTTTATTGGAAAACTTTTGAAACATTTGCCATTTTTATGCAATATATAAATGTTGTAATCAGTGTTTGTTATATTATATAGTTGTGATATAACACTAATTTCAATGTAAGAAATTTTCTGCATTGCATTATGCATTAATTATATATAATTATTATTTTAAATTACTTTACGAATAATTATCAATAATGTCGCAAACTTTACGCCATGCATAATTACATATATATTGCTATTTTTTGATTCACATGTGATTTCATCTTTTTCTGGTTTTCTTGAAAGGCATCCCTGTTTAGGCTTGCCATATATTTCTAAGGCCAAACGAGGACAAAACATATTTTTGTGGGGTCTTTAGTATAATTTCATTACAACGAATTTAAAGAGAAAATTGAACTGGTAATTCTGGAAAATTCATTAAAGGGAAATTTCATTTATTTAATTAGTTCTAATGATTTTCTTTAATAAAAATATTTATTCGTTAATCGGAAATATTAATAAAAATTTAGTTTATTCTAATGAGATTTTACAGCATTTTAAAAATTATTTTATAAAGTAAATTAAAAATCTTACCTTACTGGAATATTCAACTTTATTTATTTAGTTGCATTTTTCATTAGACATGACTGTTTGTTATGATGACATCATAAAAGTTACAACACGAAAGTTCAGAAATAATTTTGACGTTTAGAAGATGCTTAACATTACATACTGAAGGTCTATCCCCTTTCTGCAGAAAAATTTTCCCCGTTACAGATGTCCCAGGCAAAGACACCCTAAACTACTTTGAACAATTTAGAACAAACTATTTAGAATGTTGCGACATGTAGTATCAGTCTTCTGTAGAGCTTTGAAAAATAGCTCTCCACTTCTCTTCAGACCCCACAATGGTCCATTGCATAAAGTATTGGAAATGATAGATGGCTGAAGTGGTTCTCTGGCTAACCGCATGGCTGTTGATCTAATGCTCTGGCGTTTCGGGTGGTTTTCTCCATATGTCACATAAATTAACATAAGCATCGCAAGCTGCTGATTATTGTGGAGGGGAGGGGGGTGGAGAACAAAACATGATCTTTTTTCTCAATCATCATTAAAATTTTATCATTAGTAAGGCAAAATATTGGAGGGATGTGTCCCCTCGCCCATGAGCATTAGAACCCTTTAAAAAGTCCTCTTCCCAAGGCACCCCACCTTCTGCAGATACCTGATGTAGAGGTTTGCCCTAAACACACTACACTCTACATTACACACTTTTCTTCAATGGTGTCTGGAACCTCTGAATTTGAACCACCCTCAATAATCCCGGATTTTCTCAAATCCCACGCATTATCCCTGTATAGCACTTAAAAAAAAGAAGACTATAATCCCAGACATCTCCTAAGCCTATCCCTCTTTAAAAACAATTGTTTATAAAATGGTCCTTTTTTCGTCAGAAATGCTCCTTTTTCCCCTTTTCTAGATAGAAAATTTAGTGGAATTCCTGTAATATTATAGAACCCTCTAAAATGCCCGCCGCCCGAGGCATCGCCTTTTGGTAGATAGCCCTCGAGTAGCTTTGCTATAAACCCACACACACACATTTTTTTTTTTTTTTGCAGTCCTTTTATATTCCTGAAAAACAGATGGACTACTATTATTTAGATTGCCGAAGTAAGTTATTTGACAAATTAAATTTGATGCTTACGTTTTATATCGCTAAAGTAATATAATCGTGTTGTATGAACTTAAAACTTACATAATAGCTGATGACTGTATGTTTAATAAAGTAAATGAGTATAACACTTGATTCACATGGTACCTTGTTACCATACATTTTGAAGCACAAATTCTGTATAGTGTCTTCGTGGTAGGGGTTTAGCACTCAAAAGATACAAACAAGTTCAGCTGATTTACAGAGAGAAAACCGAGCGCTAACCTTTTAGGAATTTGTGTGAGTAAATGTGATCGTTTCCCCTGTGGACTATTAACAAGTTATTTGTTACTTATTAAGGCCAATCAGCCCAAAACTTGGTAGTTATCAACTTGAGAAAAATAAACTTATTTATTTATAAATTTGTTTATTCACTTTCAGATTTATAAATTTCATATAAAATTTATTGTATTCGTTCTAACAAAACATTAATTTTAATTAAAAATTTATTACATTCAGGTGGTTCAATTTTTGCAGCAAGCGACTTCATCATTTTCATGGACAAGGTTCCTGTAAAGCGGACAAAAAATTTCGTCGGTGCTGTTTCAAGAATACCCCTATAATTGGAATTTATACAACGGTAAATGGTGCCTTTTTTCTTTCTTTTCCTTTTATATATTCATCATAAATGTAGTTTGTGTAATTTTCTATGCTTAGTAGTATGCATATCACAGGGATATTTTACAACATGAATAAGCTAATTTGTTGCCCTAAATGTACACTGGAAGCATGGATTGACAACATCAAGATTATTTTTTCATATGCGTTATTACTCCATTTATTATTATTATTATTCTTTTTTTAATTTACCCCCTTTTTTCCTAGCTCGATAGCATTCATTTGTAGAATAATTAACTTATTATTTAGCTTTCAACAATCTGATACCATGAATTATACTAATTAATTCCTGTATTAATCTCATTCGTTTTCTGAAAATTAATAAACACGTCACTGCAATTTTTCACAAAGTACGGTATATTAAAATACGAAATTTAATTTTTATGTGGTCCCTCTTTTCCTATCACTAATATTTAGAATATGTTGCTTAGTGTCTAAGAACCAAAATTAAAAAGATAAAATCATATCTCTAAGTGTAAGTTTCGGTAAGTAAAATTTTAATTTCACGAATTTGAAGGCGTTTAATTGTCTTTTCAAATAAATAGATCATTATTTAACTTTTATCAATTTACAGTTTGTCCCCTAAGTTTAAAGAAACGTTTTTCTTCTTTTTCACTTTGCAGTATAATGAATTTATTGCTTTATTGTGATTTAAAATTACTTAATTTACACCAATTAACAAGGCAAACGTATTTCCATGTATATTTTTATTTTATGTAATTACTCTGTTTAAAAATTAAGAAACAAAGCATTATAAAGGATGTGTCAAAAAGATTGAAACACGCTTTATTTTTTTAGCAATAAAAGTAAGTGGTGTAAATTACAAAAATGTTTAAATTAAGGTAGAAAATAAAGTAATAAGTTTACAAAATTGTAATTATAACGCTCACCAATCTTCAAAATGTTGCACTTTTTGAATTAGAAAAATATTATTCGACTCACATAAGAATGATTTTAAAAACCGCACATCTGTATTTTTAAAACTGAAGAAGTTATGTTTGTCCAACACTGTGAGTCCCTAATACTGTGAATGGGGACCATCTATCACAGGGGAAATGATATGTTTTGACGTATCACAAAAAAAGATAGAACTGGATGATATTAGCCATATGCAGCTCATGGGCCCCATAAGGAGTACGACTGCTTTATAGGATCTCTGTGCCATACTTCATTTAGATTCATGTGGTAAAAATTGTCGACACACATTAGCATATTTTTGATCATAAAATTTTTACCGTCAGTTTATGGTCTCTATTTTACGGAAAAGTGGCATAAGTCAGATTTTTTCTTTCAACGTGATTCAGTACATTTTAAAGATACAGTTATACAGATATGCGGTTTTTTAAAATGATATCTCCAAATTAAACACAACAATTTTCTGATTGACGAAATTTGTGTAAGAGCCAAAATTAAAATTTTTAACTTTTTGAAAATGAATGATAGGAATATTTCATTAAAGTAACCTTAATTCCTACTTTATTTTAAACATTTTTTTTTTTTTCAATTTACACTGATCACTTATCTTTAACAAGAATAAAAGTAAAGAGCGTTTCAATCTTTTTGGGACGTCTGTATATGTGGCAGTCATTTCGCTAAACAATTTTTTCTAAATTTAACACAGTTACAAAAAATTACTTTAAAATTTTTTAAGTTCTTGAAATTAAAATTTGCCTTTGATATCAATATAACCATCAGTTTAAAATCAATATACTAATATTGTTCAGTAATTTTAATTTAATCTCATCATAAAGATATATCTACGTTTGGAGTAACTTTTATTAAATGCATTGGAATTACGCTATATGAAATGTATTTAAGTACAGTCAACAGCAAATATTAGTACAGGCAACAGTATTATCAGAATCTATAACCACATTACAACATATATGTCAGATAATAATGTACTTATAAGAGAGATACTACTGCTGTTTTAATTTCATTTGTAATTGAAGTGTATAATATTTTTTTCTCCTTGAAATGTAAGATATATTTTCTTTTGCAGATGCTTAGCGGATATAAATCCTGATAGAGGAACGAAGTATGGAAAGAAAAAACTAAAAATGCTGTGAACCCAAAAAATTTAAAATTAGTAATTTAATCCAATATAAAATCTTAAAATTGTAATTTCTTGTTATTTAATAATGTCTTACAATAAATTTCTGTTATTTTGAATTGTATGTTTACTCTCTGATTTTTTTTCTCATGATGGATTTTTTTTTATGACAGTAGATTTGTCAGCACAACATTTTTATAAAATAATACAATTCGAATAAGTCAATTTATTATTCGGAATTGTTTTTGTGTGTATGCTACAAGTTTAATAATTGCATTATACACACTATCATTTTAGAGAAAAAAATATAGTACCAAAAAAGATTTTTAAAATTAAATATTTGATGTTTTTTGTTAATGTGCTTAAAATTTAGATATCAGAAAGCAATTTATATCAGTAGATATCAGTTGTGTTGCCACTCATTGGCAAAACTTTAACTCCAGGAATGTCACTCTAATTTTTGTACTTTTTATCTTTCAATAATATTGATACAAAATGAAGCAATATTCATCGTTGATATAAGACAATTTAACTTATGTTTAATTACTGTAGATAGGTTTAAGCTGAATACAATAATTTCAAATTTGATTTAGAATTCTATTATCTGTATGAACAAAATAAATCCAATTACTTCCCCTTGTATTAATATATATTGGTAATATACTAATATATATTAATTAATATTTGCTCTCTTTTATAGCAGAACAATGGTTCAACATATGAATTCTACCAATTAAAATTGCAATGAATTTACTTTGCACGCATTAGTGAATTATTTATATCTATTATCTTCGTTTTTAGGAAAGTTTACTAATTGTGAGCAGTCGTTAAAGGATATAGGGTTTTCATTGGGGAAAGTAGAATAGTTTTTTATTGTTCTATTTATTTAAAAAAAGAGAGCAAATCCGGCTCATGCGTTTTCCATAGACCAGGAACGTAGATAGAAAAAAAATTGGGGGGTGGGGTGGCTCAAAGTGGAAAAGTAAAAATTCTCACAAAAAGGCTTGATTATTATCAGTTTGCTAACAAAAATTCAAATTTCGAAAGTCGCCCGGGCTCTTTGAGCCAACCTTTTGGCTGCGTCTTTACCTCAGATATTGCCCGACTTTGAGAGGTGTCCGGATTGGGAGAATTTCACTGTACTTGCAAAAGGTATATATGTACGATTTATACATTATGCATACTATGACGGCAAGAAAAATCTGAGAACAGTTGGCTCCTATACGTTACCCTATTTTAGGGTCCTGCAAATAGCCTGCTAGTTTACTGAATTATAATTTATAATGCTATGTGGAATTTATGTACACAGAAGAAATAAAAGTTCCTATTTATATATAGTTCATAACTCTTAAAATGTTTGTCTCGTACAAAAAAGAAAGAAATCAAAAATTTAAATTCAAAGTGTAAGCAATATTCTCATAAAATCAACGTTCTTCTAAATTTCACTTTTAATTTTTTTCAAGGGTTTGCTGTTTTTAATAATGTTTAGAAATTATGGTTCTAATTGCATTATTTTAATAATATTCAGTGGAGGATACAAATTTACTCGTAAGTAGCACCTGATTTATAACAGTGTTCCCCTAACATTCTCCAAATCAGTTTTTTGTTTTTTTTTTTTACAATGAGCTTATATAATTAATTATTTTTCTAAGAAAACTGATCCTGGGAAGAAAAAACATACACACAAAAATTGAAATAAAATAAAAAAATTGAAATAAAATAAAAAATTAAATGAACAGAAAAATGTTAATTGTGTAACGTTTCAGAAAGTATTTTGTTGAGAGGAATACAGAAACATGTTATCTTATGGATGTTTAAGATATCACGTTTCTAAATCAGTATATTGTCAAATTGTACATTATGGTCAATTTATGAGTATATTGTCAAATAATTTTTTCTACTTAGATATGGAAATGATTGTTTGACGGGATTTTCCAGAAGTCTTCAAAATACATAACTGTATAATAATATATAGGAAATTTAGAGGAAAAGATAACCAAAGATAAGATAATACAAAAAAAAAATTGTTTAAATTAAAAAAAATTGATATTTTAAATAATAATGTCACATTAACAAAAATATTTGATATTTTTGTTAATGTGACATAATGTATTATGTCAGCAAATTTATTATTTGTCAATAATTAAAAGTTAATGTGTTAATTTAGGCATCAGAGGTCAATTTTATATCAGTAAAATTTGTGTTGTCATTCATTAGCAAAACGTTAACTCCAGCAATGTTACTCTAATTTTTGTGACTATCTTTTCCGTTATGTATTAATAATATTGATACTTAACGATGCACTGTATGTACTGCATATAACTGTACAATACAACAAAACTTTCTGTTAAATAACGGAAAAATTGAAATACGGAAACTTTATAGACCTAGGAAATTACCCTGATAATAACGGAAAAGGTAAATAACCAAAATACGTTACAATGCTGAAAAATGTCCGTTCAAAAACGGAAAAAATAAAATACGGAAGTCCGTTCAAATACCGTTCAATCTGTGAAAAAACGGAAAAAGCAAAATACGGAAATTATTAATTTCACATAATTTATCCGGTAAAAAACGGAAGATTTAGAATACTGAAATATGTTATTGTACCGAAGAATATACTGTAAAAAAACGGAAAAATCAAAATACAGAATTTTGTTATTTCACGGAAATTATGCAGTAAATAACGGAAAACCCTTAAAACGGAATTTTGAAAATAACGGAAACTGTCCAGGAATTTACAGAAATAAAATTCCGTAAATATACGGAAAAAGTACTGGCGTCTGAGCTGCCAGTACTTTTTCCGTATTTTCACGGAAAATTTTTTTACAGTGTATATTCAGAAAATAAAAGAAACCATCGACAAATATTCACACGTGGTAGTGAGTGGATAATACGTCAAACAAGTAACCGATTTCGACCCACCACTTAAGACCATCGTGCACATGCGGCGTACGTGCAAGTTAAATCCGTGATTCCGAAAGTCTTTTTGACTGTCGCTAGCAGTTTCCAAGGGATGCAAATATTCAGAAGTCCCTCATATTTTGACGAGTAAATTATATTGGAAAATGCAAGTTGCTTCAAACGACACATTTCAGTGTTTTTCTCTGTCCTGGAAAACAAGCAAGAAATATTGAAAATAAAATAAAGAACATATATTCTTATGGCCATGATTGACGTATATGAGCAAGGGTTGCGAAAAATAATTCTTCCTGACTGGGTTCTGCTGAGTTGGGGGAGGGGGGGGCGACTAAGCCTTTCCTACAAAAATTTCAGCCCCATTCTAGAAAAAATTTACATTGCAAGAGTATGAGATGGAGGCGTTCAAATCACATTTCTGGAAATATTAAAAAAAAAAAAAAAACATTCATTTAGCTAAAAATAATAATAACTTTAAGTGGAACTATACACATAATTTTGTTGAATGTAAGGGAAAAAGGGTACCAATATGAGAGGAAATTAATTTAATTAGAAAGCAATATTTCTGAATCCTTTTAAAATTTTATTAGTCCTCCTTTGTTTTTCAAAACTGGCTGCACGTGCTATGTCAAGCAATTTATGTGTGGTCTTAAGATCTCATTTATGATTACCACACATAAATGACAAATTATTATTTTTCTTTATTGTAATTTATTCTTCCGTATGATATTTACCTTTTTAAAAATTTTAAAAATTAAAAGAAAAGAAAGAAGAATGAAAGGACACAAAAGTAAAATGGACAATATTAGTATAATGAATTAATAACCCAACAATAAAACTAACACACTTATTGTGTGTTAAAAAATAAATTGCTCCTAAAAGTAGAAAATAACAAAGAAAGCATATTTTATACGATTTAAAATTTTATAACTATGCCTAAAGCTATGCCTAAAATCTTATAACTATAACTAAAGTAAAATGACTAGAAACTGTAAACATATATAGGACCGTAAAAATAGGGAGACATGGTGGGGCAAATAGGAAAATGGTTAAGTTCTGAAAATTTTTGAGCTAAATCTTTTTTAAAAACTGTTTTAACAACACATTTTTTTAATGTTGAAGAGATCGTGTGACTATAGTATTAATTTCCATCTTGTGTGCCTCTCCAAACACGTACTGTGTTCCTGTTCCCCAAAGCGCCGGCCTCGTCAAAATGTAATTAGCGATTTTCGAAACTGCCCCTCTACTGTTCGTGGGAATGTTAAAAAGAAGTATTGCCATCTCACAGCATGTGGTGTCCAGCCAGACCCCGTTTTCTAAGAAAAGGGGACAGGTTCTCGAAGATCCCCTCCACGGTAAAGCGGCAGCGGCATCAATCTGCTGAGAGTCTGGAGGAGAGAGGATAGTCTGTTCTGCTCTACTATAATCACCCATACAAAGTAAGTTAACTTTACACTTTTTTTAGCTACATAAATATCTTGCACTAATACTTTTTATAAGAATGTTTTTCATTATCAGAGCCTGATCATAGGTGGACGGGGCCCCGGGGAAAGAGGTTATTTTAGGCCCCCTATACTGTCACAAGTATTTTAACTTATTTTTGTTTGCTGTTGCATTTTCCCGACATAAAAATAAAACATTTTTAAAGAATACTAAAATTGAATTAAAAATTACCTATTTATTTATACTTATTTAGAACAAGATTTTGCATTTAAAAGCGATTTTAATATTTTTTTTAGCCCGTTTG
>JAWZYV010001046.1:0-16847 GCA_038373885.1 Cheiracanthium punctorium | reverse complement strand
GACGCTATGGTTGTGTAACTGAAAAAAAGATGGAAATTTTTTCACATATAATAGATATGAGGTTAATGTAAGCAAACAATAAATTACGGGGTTGAAATAAAAGCTCTTAAAAAGTATATACATACCAGAAAGGATCGATGCCCGCAACATCTAAAAATTGTGTTCGGAATTCTAAACAACATCTTCTACGAATATCAACATCCGATCTAAGAAAAAAAAAAAGAGTTAAAAGACATTCTATTTTTTAAAAAATCTTATTATGTACAAAAGTTTTTACCTGCAATAGGCTTCCATTTCATTCTTAAAATTAAAAGGCATCTGCTTCCTCACTTCGTACCATTTGAGAAACTTGGCTCTCTCTGACTCCATCATTGTATCCGCGCTGTAAAATTCTGCTGCGGGTAGTTCTCCTATGTAATTTTGATTTTCTGGCTTGTTGAAGAGATGCAGAAAATAACCTTTCTGAAACTCGTCAATTCCAAACGTCTGGATTAATTTTGCGAGAGACATTGGTAGAAAATTTATACTGTCAATAATCCTTAGATTCACAGTTTTTATTTTCATGCTCATAATTTTTGAGCCGTTGGGAATGATGTCCGGAACAACACCTTGCTTTAAAATCCAACCAAGAATGAATTGTCCATCAAACCCTTTCATGTTGTGGGCGATTGCAGTGTAATTTTTGTGGTTTTCCGATACCAAAAATTCACAAAATTTCGATATTGCATCGGAAAGATCGTCCGTTTCAAATTTGAAGGTGGTTCCGTCTGCGTACTGTGCAATAGCGTAATTTACGTCATGTACGCCGCTGGACTGGTCGGTTTCAAAATCAAAAAATATAAATTTTTCATTCGGTGTAAGTGGTTTTATTTTTGTCAAATAGCACCCGTGTTCTCTCATATCAAAGAACTTACCACAAGATGGGCATTTTCGAGTTCCACACTTGTGCAACTCTCTGGGACAATCACTTCGTCGAATAACCTTGTAGCAAGCAGTACATTGATACAACTTAAAAAAAAAGAGAGAGAGAGTTTAGAGTTAGCAAATCCGTACATAAAAGGAGCTTTAGACACAATTAAATAATTTTAAAAATGAATATAATTTACCTCTTTGCATAATCCAGAATCCTTATGCTCGCTAAAGCAGCTGGGTGAACGGCAAGTTCTGTCACAGTCTGTACATTTAATGACATCTGTCATTTCACACGATGGTCGTCTACAAATATGGCAAAGAGAAGGACACATGTGATGACTCTTCAAATTGAACGGTCTTTCACATTGTTCACAATAATTATCCGATCCGTAAAAGCCTTTTACGCTTTTTATTAAGTCGTAATGACCTTCATGAAGTAGAATATTTACTCTTTGTTGTCTGCATGGCCCTTTATAAGCTACCTAAATTAGATAAATAGTTCCTGTATCAAGATTATATAAATAAATAAATAATAAATTACAAAAAAAAAAAAAAAATCATGCAAAATATTTACCTGTTGCAGGTTTTTTGTGGTAACCATTGCAACCTGTACCTTTAAGTGCTTTTCAAAGATGGCTATTTCTTCGAAACCGCAAGGACCTTCAGGAACTCCAGTCACCGAATGAAGATGTAGTGCTCTTCGCAATAATAAAGAAGAATCCTTCCTCATTAAACATTTTAAATCAGGATCTCTGTCTAGTACTGCTTTACCTAAAATGATACTTTTGGCACAGCATACATTAAAGTCATCAGTGTCAATACTTAAAATGGAACGTTTTCTCAGCCTCTGAACGTCAACATTGGTGAGCTTGAAAGTTCTGCCACTTCCAATGTTACGTTACACTTCCAATGCTACGCCCCATAAAAAATACCCTCGTAACCTTCTACAAATGAAAACAACTCAACTAAACCAGCAGGAGGAAAACAACTCAACTCCACTCGTGACCACGCCCCCTCATCCATCACCGTCAATCAGCCACGCCCCTCGTCCATCAATGTCAATCAGCCACGCCCCTTCTATTGTTCCAGCCATATCCCCCCCATACTACTTTGAATATACTCTTGTGTGTGTTCTTATTGCTGACTTTAGAATACTCATTCAAATTCGCCTAGGTAATGAGTTGACTAAATTATGCAGGCATGCAACAGCCACATTAAATATATTAATGACTGTGTCATTTTATCTCTCACCCCCTTTTGAAAATGTGACATAAAAATGAGACACGAAAACGCGACATAAAAGTAAGAATAAATGTCCGCTGAAAATGTTAGTATGTGTTACGTATACCACCGATTTCTATAAGCTCCGTAAGGTTGCATTTATTTGATAAAATGATTGTTTAAAATTTTCATCCGTTTATTTAAATACTATTAGTTCACAACAGCTTTAATCTATTGTTACAAAATTTACAAAGCTGTAGAATGTGCATCACATGTATTTTTCTATAAATAGGTTACAATCCTAAAAATTTCAGCATGAGGTTACCAGGTGAAATACTCGATAGATGAGAGATAAAATGACATAGTCCATTAATATCGTTTTAATATGGCAACCATGAAACTAAAAAATGAAGGGGGTTCAGGGGGGGGGGGTCTCCCATTGACGAGGCTCGAACAGCCGAGTTTTACATATATTCTTTCAATGAGTTGTCTACAACTGATTTACAGTTCCACTATATAGAGCTTCAGAAATTGTCTTATAAATTATGTCTACTAAATAAATAAATAAATAAAAATAAAAATAAAGAAAGAAAGAAAGAACGAAAGAAAAAAAGGATTACAAGATTTATCTGTTGCCTTAAAAAATCAAGAAAGGTAAATCATGCCAAGCTCATAGATTATAAAACACTTTCCAATACAAAATATTTTTGCGCCAAATCTGCGATGTATTTTAGTTAAAACTATCGAGATTTCGTAGATAAAAAATTGTATTATCAGGAACTGGCCATTTCACCGAATCCCAACTCGTCGAATGAATTAGAAACAGATGTCTCATTAAGTTGGGGACCTAGTAAAAATCTAAAATGTAAATGTGTTATCTCCTTTTCCTTCGTTGACCCTGACCCTAGCTGCCCCACCCTCCTCGCGGTCGTGTTTCTAAAGCTCCCTTCGGGTCGTGTCCAGCTGTCACGGAGTAGCTGTCATTCATCATCAATAATGGGGTTGAAAGTGTGATCCGCCACAAAAATTACTGGGGATTCGATGGATTAAGAAGCAAATGTACACGTATTTTAGGCACTTGCTATTTTACATTTTGTTATCAAATTAATTGTAGTAGCATATTTACTTTTTTTTCTTTAATGATACACTATGACATATTTTAAATCTCGAGATAAAACTTCTATTCATAGATTTTTCAGGGGGATTTTTTTTTTTTTTTTTTTTAAATATCCTTATCCGCAGGATAATTAAAATGCACATATACTTACTGTTGAACATACTTAATGTTGCAAATTCAGTAATAAAATATTATTAACTTCAAAAAATTAAATACATATTTAGCATTTTTCTAATTATAATTTAAAAGATGATTACATATTTGTGTTTGTTAAAATATATTACTATAGATATATTTTTAAAAATTTCATTTTTTTTTTCTCATCCAGGTTTAATATTAGTTCATTCTATATACCATGTTTACTCACGTAATAGTCACCTTTGCATAATTAGTCGCACCCCTGTTTTAAAGCAGAAAAAAATCGTCAAAATGTTTTATCGGCATAAAAGTCGCAGGCACGTATATTTGACCTTCATATATGTATTTACAAATATTAGTGTGGAAATATAGCTCTTTTTTGCGTGCAACTGTGGGAAACATTATTTAATATACTGCAATAATCTGGAAGCATTTGGTAAAATAGTAATTTTATTATAACACCAGTAATGTTTTTGCATTAGAGTGAACAATATTGTGCAGTAGATTTCCCCTCACAATAGTCGCACCTAAATTTCACCATGAAAAATTGACACAAAAAGTGCGACTATTACGTTAGTAAACATGGTATATTAACACCAGTTACAACTTTTTAAGAGAAATTTGGTCCTGTTATAGACAATTCATTAAAAATGCTTTTTGAGAAAACACGGTTTAAAGTTACCTTAATGTTTTTAAGCATAAGTTGCTTCCTAGAACGCCTTTAATTTTTTTGATTAATTATTATTGTTGTTATTATTATTATTTACAGGGGACCCATCTCAGACTCTAACATTTCAAAGATTTAATTTTTAAAAAATCTAGTACACACCAGGTTGAGGGTTTTTCCTAAAAAACATATATTTTAAATTCTGTGTGTTTTTTTTACGGGGCCCTTTTTTAGGCCTCATCCCGTAGAAAACAGTAGATATAAATAAACTATTGCTTCAAAATGTATCTAACATGAAAAACCTAAAAATTAACCAGCTGCAAAATTTGGTCACGCTACTATAAATAAATGCTCGACATTAGGATAATAAATACAAAAATATTCTGGAACATTTTATTTGAAAAATAGGTAATGAAATTGACGAAAGCGCGACCTGCTCCCCCTCTCCTGGGGATTCGATGAGTTGGGCTATAACCGTCTGCCGAAGACAGAAAATAAGCGGGGATTAGAGCAGGATGCAATAATAGTAAATAGTAATACAACCACTAATTCTCGACTCTCCTAGACCCAAAGCACACAATGGTTAATGACCGTTAATTGGTTTTCGATTTTTTGGGATTCGATCAGTTGGGGTTTAACCGTATTATCACTATAAATGCAATTTTATGAGACCCTGTAAGAAACCTTTAATTTTTTTAGCGTTTAACTGAAGAATATAAAAATTTTATACTCATTGTCTTGTGCTAGAAATGTATTAGTGTCTCTCAAATGCCACAGACTGCAATGTATGGGAATTCTTTTGAGTGCTCCTGTAGAACTATTAATAATACGGATGTTATTCTCAAAGGAGAGTATCATTTTGAGAGCCTTAGTAATATATATGCCAACTTTGTTTTCTTTCAAAAATCGAATATCTCTAAAATATGTTTTCAAGAATGACTGTTGATTCAGTAATTTCTGTATCAACAGATACAGGTGGAGACCTCCCCTGAAACCCCCCCCCCTTTTACTTCTGTTTTTTAGACTGTGCCATACATTGGATTTTTTTCTCCTGTAAAAGAACTATAAATGCTACATAACACCATTTTCAATATGGTACATGGTACTGTACATAGAAAAAACATAAATTTCGCACAAATCGATGTATATCCACAGCAGTTAGAACACTGGATGGGTGGACATCAGAACAGACAAATAAGTGAAACCATAAGGACGTTAACCCGTTTTGGGTTCTAATGCATTAACAAATTTTCGTCGGTCAGAGACCCCCTCCTACTCCTAGGCAGATAGCACTTAACGAAACACAATACAATAAATCAGTTAATTAAAGTGCGAGTAACGAATTTTCAAAATTCCCAAAGAAATCGACATAGCTTAATATAATCACATTAGACATTTTTCGAGGTACTACATATTATCCCGGCGATCCGCCAAGACGAGCAACTTTTTCGCCAAGATAAATGCTGGACACATGAAATTATTGATGGTTCGGAATACGATTGCCAACAGTTTGCCAGGAAATTTGAGGAAAAAATAGTTTGGCATTAATGACCGCCGGGATAATACGTAAATACCTTTTTCGATATATCGTAAAATAAAAATATCGCCAAGTTCGGTTCATTTTTCAAAGCATTTTTTTTGCACCCTATTTGGCAATTTATCACAAAAGTCGCCGGCTTTTGGCGCAAATTTTGAAGGAAGCACATGATCGTCGTCGGATTATTAGCTAATCATATTGTAGAATAGTATTATTATATGCTTAAAATAGATGCCTGTCTCTAAACTGCCATTGACCGTATTGTATTGAAATTATTTTGAGTGCTCCCGTATAGAAAAACTTTTAACTATACAGACACTATTTTCGATGCAAAGCTTCATTTTGTAATCCTTAATAACATGCAATTTTGTTTCATTTCAAAGAGCAGAATATCTCTAAAACTAGAAGTCAAAGCCTTTTGTGAAGGCAATTATAACGGGCGCGAGAAAAAACATTTTAAGGAAATTTGTCTTTCATTCAATATATTTAATTTTCATCCACCTAAAATAAATAAGTTCATATTCAATTTTTATTACAGACCCAAATCGAATTTCATGCTCATCTGGAAACGCGCGGAATCTTTTCGCAGTCGAAAGCTTTCGTTTTGTATACATAAATATTCGAATATCCAGCAGACGATTTATTTGTGGGGAAAAAAATAATAATAAACTGTGTAATTGGGAGAAATTATTTTAAACGTATTGATCCCCCAATTGTATGACGTCATTTTCTCTTAAAATAGGTCATTTTGTCACGCAAATGATTCACTTTTTTTTTACTCTCGGAAACGAAATGGTGCTGAAAATAGCGAAAAATCGCTTAAAAAGGAGGGAACGGGTGGATTTTCAGATTTTTAAAATTGACAGATTGTTTTCTATATTTTTTTTATAAAGTTGTGAAAATTTTCAAGCGGATCGTACAAAAGATGTAGAAGTTGTTAGGCTTTTTGTCCTTGACTTTGTAATCTTTTTGCAGTCATAGAGGAAAAAGTTTTATCTTGAAGTCAGGATTCAGGGCAACTACAAGGGGTGATCAAATGAAAAGGTACGAAACATCGCAACAACCTAACCGTTATCATATTTGTCCATGCAGCTATGAGAGCACGTAGCGAGACATCTAGGAATGCGATTGGAGCCTTTTGTGTGGATAGGAACATGAGGGGGAGGGGGGAGCCGCAGGAGAGAGCAGAAGCTCTTGTAAAAAGCACCCTCGAATGGACGCGGCAGTGCGTGTGAGGACAGGATGGCGTTCACATTGCAAAATTCGACGATTTAGGGGCAGCGAGGCGTTATCCGATTTCTGACAGCGGAAGGTGTTAAACCGGCCACTATTCATCGCAGGATGATGATCGTATACTGGGAAGGCTGTGTGTCCCACAAGTCAATGAGAAAATGGAATGCCCGTTTTCGCCAAGGAACTGGCCAAGTTCAAGTGGGAGACGTTGAACCATCCGCCTTACAGTCCGGACATGTCGCCCTGCGATTTCCATGTGTTGGTTCCACTGAAGAAACCACCTGGAAGGGAAGCGCTTCCACTCGGACGACGTACTCAAGGACGCTGTGACGGACTGGGTCTCGTCACGGCCACAGGAATTCTGGGAACAAGGAATCCTGCGTCTTGTTCGTCAGTGGGATCGTTGTGCTCATGCCTATGGTGTATATTTTGAATAAAGTCTACATTTGTACCCACCGTGTCGTTTCGTACTTTTTCATTCGATCACCCCCTTGTAGTTAGTAGGATGATACGCTTTAAAGAATAACTTCCCATAGAGCGCAATGTATTGGGACTATTTTGAGTGCTCCTGTAGAAAAAAATCTATAAATGCTGCATAGATCCTTTACAATAGGGTACATGGTACTGCAGATAACAATAACATATATAAATTTCGTAGAAATCAATGCCTATTGACGCGAGTTATATCAAGGACGGACAGACAGACAAACCGAAATCTTAAGCACTTATCTACCTTGTTGGAAAGTGTCAAAAAAGCTAGATCTTGAGGAGGAAACACGAAAACTTTCAAGGTAAAGGCGCGGGGCCCCCAAAAGCGCGGGGCCCGTAGCATTTGCTACATCTGCTATATTGTTTATCCGGCACTGGTTTGTAATCTTGATAAATCGCCAACAAAACAAAAGCAGTCGAATGCCAAAGCCTTATACAATGAAAACTTCTGAATTTTTGCACATGATTGGCGAGAATTCATAACTATGGAGTAACAAATACGTCAAAATACGTCAAGAAACGATAAGAAGCTCGCTTAATCTATTTAATGTTTAAATACAAATAATGGAAGAATGTGGAGAGCCCGAAATGCAAATTTCGCCCGCCCAAATTCATCAATTGTAAGGAGAATAAATTGCAGCCGAAAATAATTATTCACATTTTAAATACGGGAAATTTATTACCATCCCATCTTTTAGTCAGAGTTGTCAAATTGGTGGATTTGCCCGTTAAGTCCTGGAGAAATTTTATATCAAGAGTGACATAAATTAAAATATAGCTTGAAAATATTAGTTTTGAAAATTCTAGCAATTTCTCGTTCTTTGCGTGTGTCTGAAATTTGTTATTTGCTATCCAGGTGTTCTCGTCCAGAGTGCGATTGACGGATTGATACAGACGAATTACTTCCGTTTAACAAAATTTTCTGTATAGGGAATTTTTCAACTGCGACCAAAAGGAATATGTTTTGAAGCTATTCTACTGTACTGTAAAAGGAACTTTTTTAGACCGTAAAATTAAATATCGTTCGCACAAATTCAAAGAAAACAAACTTAAAAAAAAGCAGTTCTATGCTCAAACGGCCTATGGTCCACGGAAGCTGTGTACCATGCATGGGCGCCGGCAGCATAAGGCAAGGGGGGCAATATCCCCCTGGATTTTTGTATGCAGTGTTCTCCCTTGCTCTTTTGCTCTTTCCAACATGGTAACCATACGTTGAAGTAGTCTTCGCCCCCCCTTGAGTAGTCTTTGTCCCCCCCCCCCCGGAGCAGTCTTTGCCTCCCCCCTGGAGTAGTCTTTGCCTCCCCCCTGGAGCAGTCTTTGCCTCCCCCCTGGAGCAGTTCTTTGCCCCCCCCCTGGAGTAGTTTTTGCCTCCCCCCTGGAGTAGTCTTTACCCCCCCTAGAAAATATTCTGCCGGCGCCCATGGTACCATGCCTTAACAAGTATAATCAAGCTCATTTTTCAATGGTGTGGGGGGGATGAGAAAATTAATTTAAAAAAAGGGGGGAGTATTGGTAATACGTTCGGGTCGCGTCCATGAAAATTTAATAAGCGCCCCCACAATGAAAAGAGAAGAAATACTTTTTTTTTGGGGGGGGGGGAAATAACATTCAACAAACGATTGCATCCTGTTTCTTATTTAGGAAATGCACGGGATCCATTAAGATTTTGAGCATGGCGGACTCGAGAAAATAAAAAAAAAAAGGAAAAAGAACTAAAAATTTGAGTACAATTTGAACTTGCTTGTAATTAAAAGATATTATTTTCCAGAGAACTTTTCCGTTGAAGTTTTCGAGTTGCATAGGTGAGTTTAATTTTTTTTTTCATATTTTCTACTTGTATTCTGTCGTTTGATTCGTTTTACTTCGTAAATTCGGATGTGTTTTTTCATTCATCAATATGTATGCTACAAAAAACTGATTTTTCTTTCATCAATGAAATGTTAAAATTATGCAGTATGTATATATCGTTACAGTTATGATATTCGTTTCCCCATCGGGATATCTCAAGGATGTAGTTGCAAACTGTGCAAAAAAGAAATTCCGATGTATTTCGAAAAAAAAGCTTGTCATTTTGGTGGGATTGATGGGAATTGAAGAATTTTTTGCCTTGGAGTCACTGCAGGTATCTTCGACAAAGGCGGGGAGAGGAACTCTTTCGACAGACTCCTAAATACGGGAAATTTATTACCATTTGTTGCTGGTATTTTTGTAGGTATGGTCGAACCTTGGCTCACACGGGTTGTAGAAGAATACTTGAGGAAAAGATCGACTCAATGCGACTCAATTTTCATCAACATTTCTTGTGACTCAATAAAACATTTTGACCTGATGAAACAAAGGCCACAACTGTGTTATTGAATTTAATTCAGGAAAACGGAGTTAAAATCATTAAAATTCACGTTAATTACTTCTTGGACAGAATAGAAAAATTTAAGTGGAACGTTTGTTTAATCGGTTCTGTAGTCTTCTGGATATTCGAATAGCTTCTCTTCGTTAGGCAGTACAAAAGAAAGGCACTCAAACTGCAAATATTTCGGGAATGAGCTTGATCACAATGTACGAACCTTCTGCCTTTGATCAACATCGAACAGCCTCACACAGAGAATTCTTTCTATTTCACATCAGTCACATTAGGATGACATGCATTATCATTATTATTTTTGTTTACAAGAAATTAAAATTGCCACCCAGCATCGTTTAGTATTTGATAAGATCAGGAATTTTAAAAATGATTTTTCTTTGGTACTTACAATAAAGTAAAATTTTCCAGATTTTATTTGATAATGCCCATTATTCATACCTTGTAACAATAACGTTGCCGTCAAATTTCCCTCATAGGCTGCATTCGTAAACGACAAACTCGTTGCACGAGTTTTCGTAAGAAAACTGGAATGCGTGTGTTGAGTGCTGTCAGTGGTTATCAGTTTCTTTTGCCTTTACGAACAACTTCAGTTTATTGAGTTTCGTCGCCTAGGAGACGTGTTTGTTTACAATTCGCGAATACGTTAACTTTGCTGAGGAGAGTTTTTAGCACATACTCAATATAAAATCAACAGGATTTTTAAAAGAAAAGAATGTCCATCATTGAAGTGTACAAATTAAAATTTAGAAATTTCAACTTAAACTTCATTATTTCAAAAGTATGTAGCAAGAGAAATTCATATTTCGCAAATAACGGTTTAAATCAACTTCAATCTCGACATGCGTTTTTGAATTTACTAAAATGAAAAATACAAGAAAATGATTACCTTTGAAAAAGTATGTACCTTCGTAGCAGTTTCTAATGTATGCCTCAATTTCCTCCTCGAAACACTAATATTTGCAGCTTCAGCAAACGTAAAATACTTTTCATAACATCATACTATTCCATAACAACGGACGCCATTTCTAAACAAAAACAATGCGCAGAAAGTAAAACTCAACGAACCTAATTCATTCTCAGTTTACAACGTTTGAAACTAATTGCACCCACTTTTGTATACGAGCGTTCTAGTTTTTAAACTGAAAGCACCCAGTTTTCTTTACGAACACCTTAGATAGAAACTCGTTGCACGAGTGCAACTCGTTTGGCGTTTACGAATGCGGCCATAAATTCATATGGTTACCACAGAATTTTACATTTTAACCCATTTGTGCCTGGATATTTTTGCGACTTTCTTCGATTTTTACTGATAACAGAAATAATAGATAAATTTCTGATGTCAACTTCTTGAACAAGGGATGATTTCTTTTAAAATCATTATGCATAAAAATCAAAATATTAGCATCCTATTTCGTCATGTTAAAATATTTTGTAGAGTTGAGGCTCAATACTCACGAATAAAGGCTAGGAAAAATAAATAACGTTTTCGACTAATAGCGAAAATGCCGTCCCAAAAAGGGACACTAGGCATAAATGGGTTAAAACTATCAATATTTACTCGAACACAAGTTTCATTAGTTCCCATTGTGGTATTTCTTTCCTTGGCATCTTCATAGATTCAGGAATGCTTAGATGAAGCAATCAATGGTTCTAATCGGGTACTTTTTGATGCTAAAAAGCTCTCCCTTTCTGACAGTAGCTTGGCTGAATCGCAGTAAGTGGTATTAATTTCAATGTTATACCATTTCCCTAATGATGGTTGCTTAAGGAAACTTCATGTCGAGGTAACTGCTAGGTCGTCTTTGGCGCATTCATAAACACTCAACAAGTGGCACGAGCTTTAGTTTTGGACGTTCTTAAACACTCAGTTAGAAAAATCGTTCCGTAATCGTTCTTAAAGTCAACTGCGAGCAGTTACCTGAAAATCAAGATCAACTGAGACACAGGACACTTGGTTTAATTTTCGACGGTTTGTTGTACAGTTCCTGTGAAAACATTTTGATACACACATGCATCATTCAAGCGACAAAACTGAATAAACTGAAGTGCTTATTAAACTCAAAAAATAGGACCTCTTATCACACCCGTTCCAGTTTTTGCACGAAAACTAGTAGCACGAGTTGATGAGTTTAACAACGCAAGCATGCCTAGTGAAGCAACTGAGCTGTATCACAAAACTGGAGTGACAACAGAATCAACCGGCGTCTACTCTTGTTTTGGCTGGTTCATACCCTCATTAGGAAATATTCTTACACGTATTTCAAGTAAAATCACGCCTGTTTTCGTGTCAAACAGTAATATTATAATTAGATATAAAATCGATATATAAGGCTATTCAGGGAGAAAAACTTTCAGATCAGAGTAAACTAAAGCTAGAGTTCTATGCAACAACAGTGTAAAATAAATTGCAAGTACATATGAAACGCAACTCTTAGAATACCATGTGAGGGGCGGTGCCTTGAAGGTTAAGGGCCCGACATTCAGGCTGTCTAAGCATAAGTTCGTGGGTTCGAATCCCACTCAATCCAATGGCTGTTCGAGTTTTCTTTATCTGCGTTTGTAAAACCCGTCTCTGTGTTGCCCACTTTCTTCGACTAGAATTTATAAGCGGTTTCTCTAGAAAAAAAATCCACAAATCCGAAAATAAATGTTCCAAATGCAACAACATCGAGTGGTGCAGCTAAATAGTGTGAAACTGATTACCATTGAATCAGTATCTAAAATAATCGATATATTAAAGTATTTGAATAAGTAAGAAGAAAAACACCGTTTGGTTTAACTTTTTACCTACCGAATAAATTTCCTAGAATGTCATCTTGAAATTGTTTTTGTCTTGTTTAACCCATTCGTGCCTGGATATTTTTGCGACTTTCTTCGATTTTTGCTAACACCAGTTGTAATTGATAAATTTCTTATGTCAACTTTTTGAACAAGGGATGATTTCATTTAAAATCATTATGTATAAAAAATTGAAATGTCAACATCCTACTAGACCATATTAAAATATTTTGTGGAATTGAGGTTCAATACTCGCTAATAAAAGCTAGGAAAAATAAATAACGTTTTCGAATGATAACGAAAATGCCGTCCCAAAAAAGGGACGCTAAGCATAAATGGGTTAACTTTTACGATGGGTGATCAATACTAATTAATGTAAAGGATAATATGAAATAAATTTAACTTTAGCTATACGTGTAATGTCTGTTTCCTTCACTATGAAAAAGTCTTTTTAAAAACTGTACGGCACAAACAAAAGTGAAGTCATATTTTTATTGAAACACTTTAGACAAATCCAATACTTCTGAGACTTCTGACCTGAAATCTAAATTCAACGTCTGAAGACTGACTAATGCTCGTACATTTTTTCTTTTTTTTTCTGGCTCGAGATGATTATTGGGTTTTTAGGAAAGTCATTTCGCTTTTCAAAAACATGGAGAACCCATAAATCGATCTGCGAGGCGTTTCAAATGGAGTCGATTTCATCTCGATCCTTCAGCGATCCATGAATGCCTTTAACCCATTTATGCCTAGTGTCCGTTTTTTGGGACGGCATTTTCGCTAGTAGTCGAAAACATTATTTATTTTTCCTAGCCTTTGTTCATGAGTACTGAGCCTCAACTCTACAAAATATTTTAACATGACCAAGTAGGATGTTGATATTTCGATTTTTATGCATAATGATTTTTTAAAAAATCATCCCTTGTTCAAGAAGTTGATATCAGAAATATATCTATTATTTCTGTTATCAGTAAAAATCGAAGAAAGTCGCAAAAATATCCAGGCACAAATGGGTTAACCCATTCGTGCCTGGATATTTTTGCGACTTTCTTCGATTTTTGCTAACACCAGCAGTAATTAATAAATTTCTGATGTCAACTTTTTGAACAAGGGATGATTTCATTTAAATCATTATGTATAAAAATTGAAATGTCAACATCCCACTTGACCATATTAAAATGTTTTGTGGAATTGAGGTTCTATACTCGCTAATAAAGGCTCGGAAAAATAAATAACGTTTTCGAATGATAGCGAAAATGCCGTCCCAAAAAAGGGACGCTAGGCATAAATGGGTTAATTATGTCTTCATCTCCTCCCATTGGCCTTCCAGAAAGTGGTGAGTCTTCAAAATCAAAATTGCGGCATGCAAAATTTTCAAAACCAGTTCTCTGAATACATCTCCTCCATACACATTAGATCTTTTCACCAATGAGTAGCATAGTGGTTAAAGCCACTGACATTGGGGGATGGCTCAAGTGGAGGAACAGGGTTCTGTCCTCTCGCGGGGCCGTCGGTCTAGCGGTCTGGAGTTTCGGCGGTTTTCTCCAGATGTAACGTGAATACGCGCTAGCTACCCAGAAAAGTCGTCTCCCGAGGCATTTGCCCACCCCCTCCGTCTCTTGTGTTTGTAATTTTCTGACCTGGATTTATAAGCGGTTCCTCGTGAACAAGCACACATCCAAATACGTGTTCCAGCACAACATCCGCAACAACAACTGTGCCGCACAGCCAGCTGTCGTCAAACAAAGGGTCTCTCGATCTGTGGCACGCGAGGAACGTTTCGATCGTCCGCCCTCTTGCTGGTCGTTAAGTCGAGCGACGGCAACGGCTGCCCTTTTTTTAAGCATTGGGGCCATCTATCCAGCTGTTCTCGCATTCTTCCATTTTTCAGCAGATGCCAGTGCTGTTAAAAAGAGTCGTGACCATTTTTGTTACGGGAAAGGACGTGCTAAAAAGTAAAGGATTCTCGTGGAGCTCTGTCACCCGCCACTATTTTTATAGAAATCCAATCTATTCTTCGTGACTGGCAACAGTCAAAACGTCAGAGTTGGGTGTTCGCAGAGCGGGAATACTGCGTGTTAAAGTTTTAAGGGGCTCTAACGCGTATTCATTTTACTTCTGGAGAAAACCACCCAAACATAAAATTGTGTTTAACTGAATTGGATTATTTTCGTTGCAGATTCACCGGAGTGAGTTACCGGGAATCACGAGCAAGTGTTTACGTATTTTATATTTATTTATTACTAGCTGAAATACCGTTCTTCGCACGGGAATGAATGGACTTTTTGATATTACGATTTGTGGGGATTACTATTTATTGTAATAAAGAGATATAGCAAAATGGATATCGCTTTATATTGTGTCCAATAATCATGCATACCGAATTTCAAGGCAATCGTTTGTACGGTGCAGAAGGCCATGCGGCGTAGCGCAATCTAGTGGAGAGTTTTAGCAAAACGGATATGGCGGAAATATTCTTCGCATTCAGATATCGATGAATACGAAATTTCAGGACGATCGGCTGGACAGCCCTGACGACGCGACATCTAGTGGCAAATTATATAGGAAAAGGATAGCGCCAAACTCTTCCCCGTGTTCAAATATCTATGTATACCTATTTTCATAGCGACAGTTGCACAGTCATGAAGTGATACACTGCAGCGCGATCTAGTGGTTAATTAAAGTAATGATTTGCTACAGTGCCGTCAAGTGGCGAGTTATAGCAAAATGGATAACGCCAAAATATTCTCATTGTTCAAATAGCTATGTATACTGATTATTCATAGCGACCGTTTGAATGGTCAAGAATTTGGCCTGCTGCAGCGTCATCTAGTGGCGAGTTAAAATAATAATGCATTGCAGTGCCATCTAGTGGTGAGTAACATCAAAAGGAACAAAGTTAGAATATATTCTTCGTGCTGTGAAATGTGTAAGTATAAGAAATTTTATGCTGATCGCTCGAACGGTATAGAAGTTGATGCGTTGCAGCGCCATTTAGCGGCAAGTTACAGCAAAATGGATACTGAAAAATATTCTCCGTGTTCTAATATCCGCGTGTACCAAATTTCATCGAAATCGGTTGGACGATATTCGCATAGTAAGCAGCTAAACGGAATAGAATTCGACGTTCTGCTGCGCCACCTAATGGCAAGTTAGAGGAAAACGGATAGCATAAAAAGCTTCTCAATGATAAAAGACTTAGGTGAACCAAATTTCATGGTGCAACGGTGCTGGAGTTTTTCAACCTCATACACACATACCAACATTCATTTTTATCTATAACCAGTGTCATTATATATCCCAGTCTCAAATAAAATCCATTTTCAAATCTAAGCCTCGCCAAAGTGCCAACATACGCCATTTTGCAAGAGTTTTTTCAGGAAATCATTCGAAGCATTGACTTAGCAGCAATCAATATGGGAAATGGTTCGGCCGCCAAAAAGTAAAGCACACATTTATTTGAAAAGGGGAATCCCTTAATACAACCAAATTTTTTTAAATTATCAACTATAACGTGTTTTATTCATCGTTACTCCGATGTACTAAATGAGAAGATTTCAATTTTCTGAAATTTGGCGGAATTCCCCCAACTTAAATCAATGTACTCAATTGGCGAGAATTCTGAAGATAGATCGCTTGAAATCCCTTAATAACTGCATTATTTCTTCACGGATCATTAAAATTTAACGCTGTATTCTAATAAAACCTTTGCACTTGCTTTCAAAAATCTATTTCCTTAAGCTCTCAATAAATTGCGCCAAGCCGAAAACTGTGCAAACCGCTAGAACTCACTTCTCAAAATCAGCATTTGAGCCATTTTATTTTTTCGCCAAACTAAAAAAAATTTACATATTAGCCTCGGAAATCTTCAATTCTTATTGTTTTGCGTATAAAACATTTCATTCCTGCTCCGATTTCCCATGCACACGATATTATAATAAAAAATTAATAATCTTACAAATATAAACTAACAAAAAAAAATCATTATTATTCTTTTATTTTTACTTTGAGAATTTAAAACATTTTATTCGGCAAAATCGCCACACATGGCAACCACGATCCTTATTTCACACTTTTTTCACTACAGGGGTTACAATTACGGAAAGGTTTTTGCATGGAGAACATAAAAAATCTCTTAAATTCCGGGAACGGGTGGACTTTCAAAGTTTTAAAGTGGACTATGATTTATTCTATATTATTTTACATATCTGTGCAAAATTTCAGGCTGATAGGTCCATTTTTGTGGATTTGTATACAACTCAAATCCACAACAAACAAACAAAACAGAATTTCATTTTTATTTATAAGATTATTATTATTATTTTTTTTTTTGACAATCCTCATTTCAATAACTACTACAGCGAAGGGAGTTTCAGAAAAATAAAAGAAAATG